>JAODAL010003026.1:80000-181993 GCA_025379985.1 Phyllomedusa bahiana
TCACATGTGAGGATAGGACGGCCTGGCAAACAACGACGTACCCGGTAATGCCACATCCATGGGGTCCCCCTCTTTGGAAAATCGTGCGCGAATTTTCCCAGCCATCGCATCGCCCAAAAACAATGGGGCCCTGAGTCTGGGTGAAAGGTCTGATTTTTGGGGGGGGCAACCTTCCCCCTTTTTTTTAGCCAACCTTGACCCCCCCCATCGGGAAAACCCCCTCTCCCCCCTTTTGGGAAAAAGACAGTCTTACCCCCACTGGGAAGATGGGGAACAGACCCAGGAAAAAACTCTTCAGGGCGCTGTAAAGTTCCACCACGGAGAAGCTCTCCAGACTTTTGGGGTCCCGGGGACCCCACACAGCGCTGGATCCCCCACCGGTAAGGCACGTACAAAGCGATCACAAACAACCCCTCTCGATCACCTGGGTAGTGGGGAAAAAACCTCCCGGGTTCAGCCATTTTCTGGTGGATGGTAGAGGTCATACATTTTGGGGTGCGGTGGCTTTGCGAATCGACCTTTTAGGGTAGACTTTTGGGCCCGGGCCGCCGAGTAACCCCCAGTCGGGCTAGTTCCCCCCTTTAGCCTGGTGTATCCTTGGTTCTCCCACCCTCAGGCGAAGTAGGGCCTTTTTTGGTTCACCGGTTAAAAGGGGGCTAAAGACGTGCCCATTTTGGTCCACTTGGGGGGTGCTCTCTCTCGGCGATCCCCTCGAAGGTTCCGAGGATGCTTCAATATCATCGCTGGGGTCATCTTTCGAAAAAAAGTGTATCACCGCTTTTTTACGGGAGGGGAGCCCACCTGCTTACACCTTTGGCCCTTTCGTCAGGGCTAAGCTGTTGCTGAGACCAGGTTCCAAAATTGCTTTCTCTTTCACGGCTGCCTGGGGCCTAAAACAACAGGCGATTTGGTTTCTGCCTGGGCTCGACGGTTCCTCGTGGGGGTTTTGTTACTTGCCGCCCTAGCTGGAGGTTTTATTTGCCTGAACAACTGTTCACCCCCTCCATTTGGATGTCTCTGCTTCTGCCAGTTGCTGCTTTAATCCCAAGAATGTCCGGGGGCGACGTTTGCTGCCCGTTCTTTAAGAGAAGCTCCTTTAGAATGCCCTTTTATATCCACCAATTGGCTTGCACAGCCGGGATCACTCACAAGTCCTTAGGCATAGAAGAGGCAATATCTGGTTCAAACGTGTTTGTCGGTGTTTACTTACCAGCAGAAAAAAAACCTTTTGGGAATACATGCACAGCAAAAAATAAACAAAAACAAAACTCCTGCCGCTGAACGCTTTCATACAAAGGGTTTTGTTCCCCCCTAGCACCCCTTGGGGGATGGTGTAGAGACACTGGGTTCCCCAGTGTGAAATTTTCCAGCCCAGAAGGTTTAAATGGAGATCACCCCCCAGTCGCTTACCTGTGACCTTTATACCACCGGAAAAAACCGGAGTGGGGCCATGGGGAGTAAGCACCCCCCCCTGCCCCATCTTACTCCCCAAGAAAAAGGGCCGACCCGGGGGGAATGGGTGGTAGCCATACTACAGACAACTTTAAATGTATGTCGACATCGGTACTTTGGACACCTATTTAACAATGGCCTTTCACTCCACCAAGGTTCTTACCCTTTGGGGGCATGTATCTTGCTCCTCCAGGCTACCCCAAACCCGGCTTGGGGAAAAAACCCTCCTCGAGCCTTTTCCCCGTGCGGCTTTTCACTGTTACTGTTCTCCATGGCAACTGTCAATCACCATGTCCACAATGCATTGTGGGTATGGTGACATCACAAATGACCCGGGAAGTGACTTTTACTTCAAGAGGCCTTCTGGTAGGAGATCGCTGCTGCACTATCGTGCGGCGGCACGCCGTGAGCAGGCTGCAGGAGATAAGGGGTTAAACACCCGTGGTCGGCGCTCACTCCGGCCGTGGGTGATGCGGCATGAGGCCAGCTGTAATATACCGCTGGTCCCATGTCACGATCGTGGGGGGCTCGCTTGTAAGCCCGCACGATTGGCAGGACGATTGCACTTCCTGCTAGGATATATGCATACGTCCAATGTCAGGAAGGGGTTAATAGGTATGTAGCCATATAAAATTCTGGATCCAGTCTGATGGCAACTCTCGGATCAGAAATGAAATCTTCCTTAGAGCAGAATCTTTCCTTATGGGTTTCAAAGCATTCATCAGCAGGGAAAATAGGCTTAAACTCCTTATCTCCCTCCCTTCAGCCATATGTTCCCCACCCTTGGTTGAACTTGATGAACAATGTCTTTTTTCAGCCATACTAACTATGTAACTATAGTTAATACAAATAATTACCACAAAAAAAAAACATGTCAGGAATGACAGGTCCACTTTAATTGATATATATTCTACCTGTGACTGCATCAGATTCATGTTGTATTTAGAGATGGGCGAATTTTTCAAATACGGTTCGCTCACTTTCCCGACAAAAAAATAACTTCGTTCCGAATTACGTCGGGACGAATCACGTTAAAAAACAGCTATTTTCAGGCTGCACAGAGCCTGCAGGGTGCTGTAGAACGTTGTGCCATGTTTAAAAATATGCAGAGGGAGCTTGGTTTGGCGTTAATACAATGTTGTGTTTTTGTTTGCCACGCACATGACTGCTGCCGCTCTTAGAATCGCTTCATATAAAATTCCTGGGCACTTAAGAGGGCAAAATGACCAAAAAACTGAAGGGGAATGTAGCCTGATAAAGTCATGGCAGCGACAGCTGGAAAAAAAACAAGCTGAGGGCTCGGGGGCAACATCAGTGACAGAGTGTGGAGGTACGGCGGCAGCCACAGCAGCATGAGGTCAGAGAGTGGCACAAAGACATTCTGGAGGTGGCAAAAACGGAGTAGGCCACAGAGTGGCACAATGACACAGTGTGGAGTTGACGGCATCAACAGCAGCAGCAGCATGAGGTCAGACGGTGGCTCAGTGACATTCTGGATGTGGCATAAAAAAGGAGTAGGCCACAGAGAGGCACAATGACACAGTGTGTAGGTCATGGCAGCAGCCACGCAGCAGCATGAGGTTGAAGTGGGACAATGACAGGTGTGTAGGTCACGGCAAACAGCAGCATGAGGTCAGTCAGTGGCACAATGACACAGTGTGTAGGTCACAGCAGCAGCCACAGCAGCAGCATGAGGTCAGACAGTGGCACAATGACATTCTGGAGGTGGCAAAACAGTAGTAGGCCACAGAGTGGAACAATGACAGGAGTGGAGGTGACAGCGGCAGCAGCATTTAGGTCAGCAGTGGCGCAAAGACAGAGTGTGTAGGTCACGGCAGCAGCCACAGCAGCAGCATGAGGTCAGACAGTGGCGCAATGACAGAGTCGTGTAGGTCACTGGCAGCAGCCTCAGCAGCGATGAGGTCAGACAGTGACCACAATGACAGGTGTGTAGGTCACGGCAGCAGCCACAGCAGACTGCTTGAGGTCAGACAGTGGACAATGACAGAGTGTGTAGGTAACGGCAGCTGCGCTTGAGGTCAGGACAGTGGCACAATGACATTCTGGAGGTGGCAAAAACAAGTATAGGCCAAGAGTGGGACAATTGATCACAGTGTGTAGGTCACGGCAGCAGCCACAGCGCTGCAGAGAGTCAGACCGTGGCACAAATGAAACAGTGTGTAACTCACTTGCAGCGCAGCAACAGCAGAGCATGAGGGCCAGACAGTGGCACAATGACATTCTGGAGGTGGCAAAAACGAGTAGGCCACAAGCAGTGGGACAATGACACAGTGTGTAGGTCATGGCAGCAGCCACAGCAGCTTGTATATATAGGAGTCGGTCCTCAATTGTAGGCAAATTATATACTGAGTCCTGTATGGTTCAAGGCAGGTTCTCAGGCTCTGCTAAACTATGGTTGCAAATGGATCAATGGTTAGAACAATAAAAACTTCAAAGACTTTAATATTTCTCATTTAAAAGAAGGGGGACACCATCTCACTGACATTAGTCCATACAATATAGAGTGTCAGGCAATGCAACAATGCTATACGGATACTAAGTATTTAGTCGCGGCCATCCATGCCGTTCAACGCATCAGTCCATTGTTCGCTCCACCTCGAGGAGCAGTGGGAGGACGCCGAAACCAGTGCGGGCAAGACGCGCAGCATTGCGCACGTTTCGGGGAGAATCTCCCCTTCTCAAGCATGTGCGTTCATAGAGTACACCTCCTTTAAAAAGGTATAGTAGAAAACAGGTAAGAAGCTTTAACCTTCACAACATATCAAATATTAAAACTATTACAAAAACATCCTAAGGTTTTAATCTTTCATTGAGACCTTTCGGGGCAGTGTTTCTAGGGGTGGCTATCCCAGTACGCCTCCTCTTTTTAAATAAGCGGTCGTTGATATGAAATTTTTTATCAGCCCATATTCTTTCTAAATACGACAACAGCGTAGTTCACACACGTCGTGTCTGGGGCTCAATGAAAATGCCTCGCTTACGGGGTTTTCATATGATTTTGTTTCTGTTTTCACAGTTATTTACCCTGTTTTCTTTTTTAATCTTACATCGCGCTGTGTGTTCATTGATCCTGAATTTTTAAGGTCTCATGGTTTGCCCGACATAGACAAACCCACATGGGCATTTGAGAATATAAATAAACGCCCTTCCACTATCGAAGTGTGGAACCCTTTGATGTTAAGTAGGGTAACCTTTCAAAGATGTGGATACTGTCCCTTTTATTATATTCGACCAATATATACGCCCACCCTATGAAACTTGCACCGATAGGTCTCATGAAGGTTTTAACCTTAGGGATGTTTTTGTAATGGTTTTATATTTTATATGTTGTCGCAAAGGGTTAAGCTTGTATTACCTGTTTTCTACTTACCTTTTTAAGGAGGTTGGTACTCTATGACGCACATGCTTGTGGAAGGGGGAGGAGGTTCTCCCCGGAAACGTCGCAATTGTGCGCGTCTTTGCCTGCTCTGGTTTTCGGCGTCTCCTGCTCCTCGAGGTGCGGAGCGATCAATGGACTGATGCGTTGAACGGCATGGATGACGCGACTAAATACTTAGTATATATACATTGTTGCATTTGCCTGGAACTCTTTATTGTATGGTCTAATGTAGTGAGATGTCGTCTTCTTTTAACATGGAAATTTTAAAGTCTTTGAAGTTTTTTATTGGTTTACCATTAATCATTTGCAAGCTTTGTTAGCAGGCCTGAGATCCTGCCTTGATACTTACAGGACTCAGTATATAATTTGCCTTCAAAGTGGGACCGATCCTATATATACAAGTGTACTGTCTCCTTGGTCCTAAGGGTGTCATCACACTTTGGCAACTATGTTCTTGAGGGTGATAGCAATAGTACCGACACCTGAGGCGGATACCTTCTGTTTTTCTGAAACAGATATTTACGTATTTTACAATTGCAGAATCAGCGGGGGCTTAAAGTGGAATGCATAACAGGGAGGACACTGTGTTAATTATCCTCGCAAGTTGGAACACTAAAAAGGAAAGACAACTAAAACCTTAAGTCTAATTGCCACAGTGTTAACAGAATTGTGAAGGCGGCCCGTATCACCCGTGCTTACAAAGCAACCTCCACACCATATTCTACCTGAAGACTTGTTCGATATAAAGGAAATGCTGGTATGCTATTAGTAACGCTACTCCAAAGATTTGATGATCTTGGTCTATACAGCATCTACATGCCGCCAAATCAGTCAAGTCACCAAAAGTGACATTAAGAAAATTGGAAACTGAATTTTAATGCATACAGCAACTTGATGAATTTTAATAGAGTTAATGCAGAGGTATTCAAATAGCAAGTAATGGATAAATTAAAAGCAAACCCTGTTCCAAAACAGCTTTAAAAAAAATTTGAAAGGGGACACCTGGAAAGTATGAACTACGCAGCGCAACAACGTGTGTTACTTATGCGTATGAACGAGAGACGATGCCAGCGGCGTCCTCGACAAAACAAACTAAAGATGATAACGATATCTAATCACAGTCGTTCAGGATCCGAATGGTCGTCCAGTACAAATGAAAGAACGGTATTTTCACAGAAGGATTATACGTATAAAGATTTTTTTAGTATATAAAAAAACTTTAGCAGAGACGAAGAGGCAGAGTGCAGGAAATCAGAGAGCTGCCTCATAGAAAAGAGACCTGCGAGGAACCGAAAGTTAAATCAACCAGACTAATTGGCTGAACAGTCTGCCTTCTAAGGAACCTTACTACGGGTTCAACGTGACCTGTATAGATAAAGGTTTGAACTTTGTACCCGACCAAGGAATATGGGAGCTTTTGGACTTTACAGTTGGATTTTTATAAATTCTGTAGAAATATAAGATTGACTAAAATGTATTTTTGAGACAGTGAGAAAAAATCTGAGATTTGAAATACGGAGATATGATTTAAAATTTAAATAAAAAACAATTAAAGAGTAAACCTCACGTTTTGATCTCGAAGTGTTTAATCGGAATCACTCTGAAAGTGTTTTCAACAATTGGTCTCTAAAGACAGTAACAGAGAAAAAAAAATGGTCTTCATTTCTAGAAGTGAAATAAAAACTACTAACCTAGAAGGAGAGAATTGACCCATCAAAGAATTAATAGGAAGATGATTCGCCTTCATTATAAAAAAGGCTGAACAAAGGAGGGTGCGACAGTGGTAATGGATGTTCAGCACAATACCATACTAGAAGCCCAGTCTCCCAATTACAGGATAGCAAGATATATTTATCTCTCTAGAGTAAGACCCTTCTATCACATTTGTACCCATAAACATAAAAGACCTAGTTTACAAGAGTATCTTTGTTAAAAATTTCATTTCATTCCAAGAAAAACAGTAATTCTCTTGACAAACAATCTCACGGGTGCCTATCATTTTTATGTGTCCCCTATGGTCCATAAATCTGTATATGTGAGATGGAAACTCCCGGATGTCCTTTCGTTTCAGGGATAGATTCCTCTTTTGGAACCACTGTTCAGCTTATATAGATAATGTAACGAGCTCACAGCAGACATCAAAAGAAGAAACCTTCAATTTTACAAGATACGGGCCAGTTCATTAGGGACCAATTAAGGTTATTTGACTGTTACTAAAAGCCACCTGGCGTCTTGATTACATTGATTATCAATGTCCCATTTTTAATAATATCCCAGCGGGGAAGGAAGATACTTGCAGTTAGAGGAAATATAACTTTGTCAAGATGCCAGTGTGGGTACTAATCCGTACAAAAATTATAAGCGTTTTTGCAATGAAAGCCCTTTTGGGAGCTCTCTTTGTCCTTTACGGAAAATCTATTTTCGGTTTGCGGAAACCATCACGTAATCTGGTACTTGCAGCGTGCAGACGGGCGCACATCAGCTGGGGTCCCCCTGTCGCCCGCCAGTTGTCTAGCTCAAATCCTTTCCTACATGATTGTCCATTCGAAAATACAAGTTATTGTACATGTAACTGAATACTCCACAGTGGCTTTCATTGTGAACACTGGTGTTGTCTATGTCGGGACAACGTTTTTTCTGTTGTGGTCTGGTTTCAGAGTCCCGGCTCTGGGGGGATTGTCATGAGTACTCTTAACCTTGATACTCAATAATCCCATTTTTCCTACTATAACCATAAAGATACTAAATACGTATATCGTACGTAGATGATGCTTATGTACGAAAGAGTAATAAACCTAAACTCATCATGCTACATCTCTATATTCCCTAAAGAAAAATAGATCGTTATAATATTCTGCACACAGAAGCCAACATGACCCCCCATGTATTCAAGGGGATAGTTGATCACAATTTATGAAAGCCAGAAGAATCTGACTCCACATGCAAACAGATTATCTGAGATTGCATATGAATGAGTTAATTACAAATTTCTGTGCATCATGAAGGGTCATTGATAGAGATTGGAATTGCAGAAAGTGGCGCCTGGAAAGTCCTGTAAAACCCCTAGTAGTCTCACTTGGTTGCAAGATAATAAGGAAGAAAAAAAGTGTAGAAAAAGGTTAATTTTATTTCTGTATACGATCGCAATGCAGGCGCTAATTAAACTCATAACATCTTAAATAATTGGAAGGATAT
The DNA here is from genome assembly GCA_025379985.1 of Phyllomedusa bahiana. Classification (NCBI taxonomy): domain Eukaryota; kingdom Metazoa; phylum Chordata; class Amphibia; order Anura; family Hylidae; genus Phyllomedusa; species Phyllomedusa bahiana. The sequence goes on from JAODAL010003026.1 coordinate 88,048, forward strand.
TGCAGGACGAATGATGGCAAAACAACATGGGACCTGTTTAGGGACCCCCCTAGTAGTAATATAACGGAAAGGAAAAAACTTAGGAAAAACAATTGATGTCGTCTGATATTAAAAAAAAATCACAAATTTCAAGGAAAACAGACCTTGTTTAAAGAGTACTACGGTCAGGCACTTTTGCCTGTCTCTACACTGTCATAAATTGTGCGAATATAATAAAAGGGGACAGTATCCCCGCATCCTTTGCAAGGTTACCCTTTTAAAATCAAAAAGGGTTCCACACTTGCGTTAGTGAAAATGAGCGTTATATATATGTAAAATGTCGGGTTTGTCTTTGTCGGGACCAAACCCATCTTTGAGACCTGTAGAAAAAGGTCAGATCAATGAAACCACAAAGACTGCTGAATTAGATTAAAAAAGGAAAACCAGGGAAATACTGTGAAAAACAGAAAACAAATCACTATGGAGAAACCAACCGTAGACGATGGCATTCCTTTGAAGCCCACACACGGACGAATCACCATGTGTGAACTTCGCCTGGTGCGTTTTAGAAAGAATGATGGGCCTGATAATAAAATTTTTCTATATTCACCGACCGCTTATTTAAAAAGAGAGGCGTACTGGATAGCCCACCCTAGAAACACTTGCCCCGAAAAGGTTCTAAATGAATAGTTGTAACTTAGGATGTTTTTGTAAGGTGTTTTATATTTTGATACTGTAGTGTGTAGAAAAGGGTTACCCAACAGTTTGTTCTTTACCTGTTTAATACCACTTACCTCTTTTCAAAGGAAGATGGTACTCTAGGACGGACATATGCTTGAGGAGGGGAGGAGCTCTCCACTGAAGAAGTCGCATCTTGCTGCGCGTCTTTGCCGCTCGGTTGTCCTCGGAGTCTCATGCTTCCTCGAGGTGGGAGCGCATCAATGACTTATGCGTTGAACGGCTAGTGGATGGCCGCAGACTAAATATGAGTATTCTATACATTGTTGCATTTTGCATGACACTCATATTTGTATGGGGGACTATTGTTAAGTAGGATGTGTCTTTTTAAATCGAGAAACTTAAAGTTTTTGAAGTTTCCCAGTTTTTATTGGTTGCTACATTATCCATGTTGCAAGAAGCTTTTGTTAGCAGGCCCTCGGGGTGAACTGCCCTGATACCATACAGGAACTCATATATTAAATTTTGACTACAACTGTGGACCGTCTCCTTACTTATACAAGTGTACTTTGTCTCACTTGTGTCCTAAGTGTTTATCCACACTTTTCGGCAACTATGTCCTTTGAGGAGATTGCAAATAGTTCCGACACCCAGAGAGGATTACCATCTGTTTCTTTCTGAAACAGATAGATACTGTATTTTACACAACTAGCAGAATCAGCGGGCTAAAAGTTGGAATGCAAAAGGTGAGGATACCTGTGTTAATTATCCACGCTTAGTTGGGAACAACTAACAAAGGAATGAAACCTGAACCTCACGTCTCTGACCACAGTGTTAACAGAATATGTGAAGGCGGCACCTCGTATCCCCCGTGGCATAACCGATAGTATCCTCCAACCCATATTATACACATGATGATTTGTAAGATATAAAGAAATGTGGTTTTGATATTAGAAATCGCTACTCCACTAGATTTGATGATCTTGCTCTATACAGCAATCTACAGCCTGCAATCTGTCAAAGTCAAAAGTGGACATTATGGAGAATTGGAGAAACTGAACTTATCTGCAATACAGCAATTGATGAATTTAATACGAGCTTTTAAGCAGAGTTAAAAGCAATTATGGATATATATTTAAAGCTAAACACTGTTCCAAAACAAGCTTAAAAAATTTGAAAAGGACACGAGAGATCTACGCAGCGAACCGTGTGGTATAACATGGTCTGAAGAGAGACGATTCACAGCAGGCGTAGATCGACATCAACCGAAAGCAAAGAAGAAACGATTCCTAATTCAAGTCGTCAGGATTCCTCACGAATGTTCAGTACAATATGAAGGAGGTATTCCACGAAAGGATTATACGTATAAAGATTTTTTAGTTAAAAATACTTATGCAAGGAGAAGAGGCAGGTGTATAGGAAATCTGGTAGACTGCCTACTATGTACAAAGAGACCAGCTCGAGGAACCCGCAAGAAAAAGATCAACCCTCGCATAATGCTGAAAATCTCTTCTAAGGAACCTTACTTAGGTTACTAGGGACCTTATAGGTAAAGGTTTGAACTTTGTCCCGACCCAAGATAAGGGACTTTTTGACTTTGTACAGGTAGATTTTTATTCATATTCTGTAGAATTATAAGAATGGCAAAATTGTATTTTGAGATCAGAGAGAAAAATCTGAGATTGGAAAGAAAGAGATATGATCACAATTTAATAAAAAATTAAAGATAAGACACTCAGTTTGTTTCCCTCCCAGAAGTTTAATCGCATCACTCGAAGTGTTTCAACAGATTGGTTCTCTAAAGAATGGGTAACAGGAAAAATTGGTCTTCCTATGTTTTCTAGCACAGGATCGAACATATAATGAATCGAACTAGAAGGAGAGAATTGCCATCACAGATATTTAAAAGAAGGATCGAATTCCATATCATTATATAAAAGGCTGACAAGGGAGGGGTGATCAGTTGTAATGATGTCTCTGCCATACCTACAAAGAAGCCCTCTCCCAATTACAGGATTATTGCCAGATATATATAATATCTAGAGACAGACCTCTACCTTTCTACTTTGTCCATAAAATTACAAGACCTGGTTAACATAGAGTCATCCTTGATAATAAAATATCATTTCAATTCAAGAAGAAAAAAACAAATTCTACTTGAAATAAAAACATATCCACGGGTGCCTATACTTTTATATTGTCCCCCACAAGTCCATAAATCATATAGAGAAACCTCCCCGGATGTTCTATCGTTTCAGGGATAGATTTCCCTTATTTCGGAACCACTGTCTGCTCTTTATATCGTTAGTGTATCTGGTACAGCCCGCGGTTTACATCGAAAAGAGTGTGACAACCTTCAAGTTTTACAAGATACGGGCCAGGTCCTTCAGGGTCCGATTAAAGGACTATTGACTGTACTAAAGCCACCTGGCTCTGTACACTTGATATTCATGTCACCTTTTTTACTAATATCCCAGCGGAGGAAGGAAGACTGCAGTTAGGAATTACTTTGTCACAGATGCCAGTTTGGACTAATGAAAAATTGCGTTTTTATATTGCAATCTTTTGGATTAGGTCCTTACTGAAAATTATTTTCGGTTTTGGGTAGCTCAGATGTACTTTGCAGCTGCAGGGGGGACATCGATGGGGGTCCCCATGTGGCGCCAAGTTACGTAACCTTTACTATGATGTCCGTAATTCGAAAAAAAATCTGTTTGTACGATGTATCTGATACTTACTCCTGTGATATCATTGTAACATTCGGTTTTGTTTTTGTCGACAACGTTTTTTGCTTGGTTGGTCTGGTTTTCAGTGTTCCGGTTGGGGGAATACATGGAGTATCTTAACCACGATATCATCCATTAATCCAATTTTCCTATAACCAAAGATACTTCATATAACTATTAGTCGTACTTAGCAATTGTTCTGTACGAAATGGAGTAAACAATCCACTATGCACATCTCTATAATCTAAAGAATTAGATAGTACATGAATTATTCTGCATCACAGAAGCCAAACTTGCCCCATCAGTATTCCCAAGGGAGGATAGTCGTCGCATCTCCAATTTATAAGTAGCCAGATGTAATCCCTGTTCCACTGACACAGATTATTGGTTGCCATGAATGAGTTAATTAACAAATTTTGTGCTGAGAGGGCTATGATTGAGCAGGTATTGCTAGAAAAGTGGGGCCTGGGAGTAGTCTGTCAACCCTAGAGATCTACGGTTGTTGCAAAGATAATAAGAAGAAAAAACTGTGTAGATCAAAGGTTTAATTTTATTCTGATATACTCGATCGCCATGCAGGGGCTAATTAAAAAACTACCACATCCATTAAATATTGTGAAGGGATGATTGAGGAATGATGAAAAAAAGCAATGGGCATGTTTATTGGGACCCCCCTAGATTAATTGTTATTCGGTAAAGGATAAAAAACTGCTAGGAAACAACAAATTGATGTCGTTGATGATAAAAAAAATAACAAATTTCAAGGAAAAATCAGTCATTTTGTTTCAAAACAGTACAGGTCAGCACTTTTGGTCCTGATTTAACTGTTCAAAAATTGTAGCGCAATAGCTAAATAAAATAGGGGACAGTATCCCACCATCCTTTGTAAAGGTTTACCCTACCCCCACCCCCCCATATTAAAAACTCAAAGGGTTCCACACTGTAGCGATAGTCCGATCGAGAAGTTATATTATGTCTAAAAATGCCCTCATGTGGTTTGTCTATGTCGGGCAAACCATGAGATCCATGTTAAAAGTCAGGGATCAATGAACACCCAAAGCGCGATTATGATTAAAAAAGAAACAGGGAAATACCTGTGAAACAGAAACAAAAATCATATGGAAGGGAAAACCAACCGTATGCGGGGCCATTTTCTTTGAAGTCCCACAACAACGAAGTGTGCTGAACTACGTGGTGGTTTTAGAAAGAGAATCATGGGCTGATTATATAAATTCTCATATCAACCGACCGCTTATTAAAAAGAGAGGCGTACTGGTAGCCAACCCTAGAAACACTTGACTCCGAAAGGTCTCATATGAATGTTTTACACCTTTGGATGTTTTTGTAATGGTTTTATATTTTATATGCTGTGAAAGGGTTTAAAGTTTGTCTTACCTGTTTTCTACTCTACCTTTTTAGGACGGTGGTACTCTTATGACGCATGATGGCTTGTAGGAAGGGGGAGGAATGCTCTCACCGAAACCGTTCAGGCACTTGCTCCTGCGCGTCTTTGCCCGCTTCTAAGAGTTGTCTCGCGGCGTCCTCCTGCTCCTCGGAGGTCCTGGCGAGCGATCAATGGAATTATGCGTTGAACGGAATGGATCCAGGCAGCGACTAAATAGCTGAGTATCCTAAACGTTGTTTGCCATTGCCTGCACGCACTCTATATTGTCTGGGATAATTGTCAGTGAGGATTGTCCTCTTTTAAATGATGAAACATTAAAGTTTTTGAAGTTTTTTATTGGTTCTACCATCTATCATTGCAAAGGCACTGCGTTTTTGTTCTTTGCCATTGTGAACGCGTCTTTGGGTTGCAATAAAGAATTACATTTAATATTTCTGGATCGCAATCCAGAAAGACGGAATACTCAACAGGCGTGAGAAACACACAGCGGAGTTCTCTATGTGAACGCCCGCTGTGTGTTTGTCATTGCCGGTACAGTGATATAAGTCGCACTGTAATTGTTAGTCTGCGTCTCTGGGTAGTCTGATGACCCAGAGACCACCATCGATGAAAGCAGAATGTTCTCACGGAGGCTAAGTACGCCTTGTGAACCATTACCCTTATTACTGAGTAGTGTTACTTGAATGAGTGAATCTTCTTGTTTTTGTTATTCCTTTCATACATTTTTATTTTATCTTGGTAATTCTTTATCTTTGTTACATTTCTTAATCATGTTGATTGTAACTGATTAAGACTTAGGCCGGGTCCCCACGGCACAGTACAAATACCGGTCGGGTTTATGCCGACCTGTTTTATGTACTGTTTTCGTGCTTGTGCACCGGCACGCCGGGGGACAGCTTTTATAACGCGGTTAGAGAAGAATAGCACCCCCCTTCAAATTCTCAGATTCTATACTTATGCCGAAAACCGTGACAGAATGTAACCATGTGGTAATGCATGTCCGGGGACTGCTGCGCGGGGTTTTATAGGAAGTCCAGTGTTTAAAGTTGTTTCACCCGGTTTGCTGACCGGTTTTCGAAAACTGTACTGAAAAAACGGAGTGTGTAAACAGCCGTGCAGTGGGACATGCCCTTTGGACTGTGTCTCCACGCACACTAAAAATCTGTTTTTTCAGTGTTTTTTAGTTTTATAAAAAAATGCTGATAAAACTTACTGAAAACAGATCCATAGACTATTGTAAATAAACGTCTGTTGTTCTCCAACATGAACAGTCTCTTGTCTGTATTCTTAATTTGTGGTTTTTTTTTTTTCTAAAACATGTTGCAAAACATGCCAGAGCAGAGCAGAAAATTTACTTCTGCAGAATCTTATTGATAAGTGCCGGACATTTTTTGACCCATTTTTTAAGCATTTTTTTTACAGAAATACAACTTAAATTTAATGCTATGTACTTCTGCAAAAAACGCTCCAAAAAACACAAAACGCGGCAAAAAACAAACATTTTTTTCAGCAGTCTTTTGTACTCAGAGACAGTGTACTAAAAACTCAGTTTTATGAAGTTTTTAGGATTTCGGCCCTGTTGGCCCCCCCCAGCACGCACCGTACTCAAAGAGTTAAAGTCCCGGCAATGCCACCACTCCACCTAGACTCAAGGATTCAGCTCGCTCTTACTATGACATATAGTTTTCCGTTTGCTCGTCGGTGCTCGTGTGGGTCTAGACACGGAAAACAAGTTCCTCTTAAATATTGGTTACCGTAGAAGTAAGAAAAAAGTACACACGGCATCTCACCCCATTCAGGCATTCAAATCCTTCTTTTATTTAGCACATATATCTCCGTGGAGGGGCCTATACAATGGGATGCATTCCGTTGGTACAGGCAACAGCTGTTTGCGCTTACCCGCGCCCTTCATCTTGGGCCTACACACAACGTGAGAAAGTGAAAAGACCTGGAGAAGAGGATCATAAAGCTGAAAAGATGGGACTTTACCTGAACATCAAAAAGCCCAAGATCACGATGACCACCAAGTCCACATAAAGAAAGAAGTGGTCCACAGCTTCGTTTTTCTTAGATCCATCATTGGTCACAGTGGTGATCAAGCTTCGATTAGCAGCTGTAGTGAGCATAGACCAGATATGGAAGTGCAAGGATGTCACTGCCATTGTGTTCCCAATCAGACATATAGCCGTGAGATGTGGACAGGACACCCCTGAAAGCAGTCAGAAGAAAAATTTTATGCTTTTGAGCTATGGTGCTGGAGAATGATTCGGCAAATCCTATGGACAAATAGGATCACCAGGAAAGATGTTCTTTAACATATGAACCAAGAATTGTCTCTGGAAGGATAAATCACCAGGCAGAAACTGATTTATTTTGTCCACGTGATGAACAGTGAAATTCACTAGTAAAAAAGTTGCTGCTCGGGATGGTTAATAGGAAGAGGAAGATCAAAGGTCTGTTGTTTGGATACTATGAAGAATGACATGGGAATGGATATCAATTGAAAAAATCTGTGAAAAACAGGCCGAACCCTAAAATACCTCTGTTAACCCTACTATTTTACCGTAGGTTCCTAGCTCTGACCACTGCTAGTTCTTGTTTTGGTCTTAACTGGCTGCGATGCTACAGTGACACTAATATTGCACATATTGCAGAGGAGATAGTTCACTTAAAGGGGTTGTCTCGCTACAAGGATTGCTTTTATGTTAAAGGTCTTGTAAAAACAAGTCACTTTGCATTATATGTCCATTAGCAGTGTCCTACCTATTCCTAGGTATCCCCTCTTGTATGGGCTGCATCAGCTCCTCAGGTCGCTATAGCTACAGACCTGTTCAATCTCTCCTGATAGGCTGCCAGCACTGGTTGCTATAGCTACAGACCTGGCTTCTACTGCAGCCTAGTAGAAGCCAGTAAACACGACCCTGAATTCAAAGTGAAACCAAGAAAACAGGACTGAGGTGAGTTGAATAAATGTAGTGAGACAACCCCTTTAACTAAGAGCTCAGGTTATAGCTGCCCATATAGGTCAATAAGAAGGAAAGGGGATGTAAAGCCTGAGATGTGCAGACGGTGCTGGCTGTTTAGTGAATGTTTTATCTCACCCAAGTGCTAGATGCATAGCTACACTGCACCTTACTTCTGCCTAATTTCCTCCATACATTGTTACTGCTTGGGTAAAAGTCTTCCTCCCCTCCCCTCTCAGTAGACTCCATAGGCAACTGTAATATGACCTCTCAGTAATGCGAGAACTTTGTCTCCTCTTTAAAACAAATTCTCTTAGGTATTTCTGACTAAACAGATAAGAAAGCAGGAGGGTGGGGGACGGCTTATAAAAGAAGGAAGCATTTTTCCCTAATAAGATATATTAAAAGGTTTCATATTTTTGCTTGCATTGTCAGTGTATAGAAAGCTGAGACCTTAAATAATCAATTCCGTTTCTTCTAAGTCTGGATTCTTCCAAAAATGCCGTGCTTTTTTAGAATAAAAGTTTAGAAATATTTCTGTATTTGGAAGGCTTTACTTTTTCTAGCATCCGTAAACCCTAAGATACTATATTTCCATAGGGTCCTAGCGCGGACAACTGCCAGTTCTAGTTGTGGTGTCTTACCAGGCTGTGATTCTACAGTGACACTAAGATAACCCATACTGCAGAGGAGATTGTTCACCTTAACTAAGAGCTCAGGTTATAGCTGCCTATATAGGTAAATAAGAAAGAAAGGGGATGAAAAGCCAGGGACATGCAGATGATGCTGGCCGTATATTGAATGCTTTATCTCACCTAACTGCTAGATGCACAGTTACACTAAACCTTACTGCTGCCTAATTCCCTCCATACAATGCTACTGCTGGTGTAAAAGTCTCCTGCTTTCACTTCCTCCCCTCCCCTCTCCATAGACTTCCAAAGGCAGCTGTAACATGTCCTCTCAGTGATGTGGGAACTTTGTCTCCTTAAGACAGATTCTTTTAGGGATTTCTGAGTAAACAGATAAGAAAGCAGGAGGGAGGGGGACGGCTGATAAAAGAAGAAGAAAGCATTTTTCCCTAATAAGATATATTAAAAGGTCTCTTATCTTTGCTTGCATTCTCAGTGCATAGAAAGTTGAGACCTTAAATGTTCAATTCCGTTTATTCCAAGTCTTGATTCTTCCCAACATGCCTTGCTTTTTTTTAGAATAAAAGTTTACAAGTCTTTCTGTATTTAGAAGGCTTTACCTTTTCTAGAGTCCGTAAACTAACTACACCCTCGGCAACGTGATATGGTGCCGCAGCTACAGCTGCCTCATTTAATGACCAAGGTCAAAGAAATGTGCAGCATTAACCCTTTGAAAACCATAATCACATAACATGGAATAAGTTCCCATATTCTACATGGGCAAAAGGAGTCCAGGACTCATATTATAATGATGGGCCATCTTCAGTTAGTATCGTCCGCATGGAGGTTGAAGAGGCCCAAGTCTATGTGATATAAAATGCAGGGACAATGCCATCAGTTTACAGAGTGAGTGAAGAGTTCTATGTGGTGCCCTTTACTTGTTCAAGTTCAGAATCCTTAATAGTTGGTCTGAATGGTAAGATCATAGCTTGTTACCTTCCTTTTTGGGAACTAGCTACTATCACTTTAAATGTGGTTCAGTCTTCTGCACCTGCTTGCAGTCCCGAAAACACCACTGACCTCAGGTTTTTGCCTTTTTCCTTTGAAGATGATTTTCTTACATCTGGATGAGCAAGGCCCGGTCTACGTGTCGGCAAACACTTTCTTGTTCCTTCTAGTAATGTCATAGTTCAGGGCATACAGCCACGCAGGACCGCAAGTAACAAAAGCTCCTTTCAATGTAAAGAATCACAACAGAAATTCTAGAGATCCTGAAATTACACACTGAACTACACCTACAGATCTCGTAGTGACTCCAAGTTATATTGCTGAGGGTTTATATGGAGGCAAAGAAATGTAAAGTGCTGACTTACTTTGCATTCATGGTCATATACTCAAGAGAATTATATTACAGTCACTCATGAAGCCTTTGGTGACCACTCATAGGGGTCCTCATGGTCATAGATAGAGATATCAGCCAGACAATACTCAGTAAGCCAAAGCTCCGACTCCAACTTTGGCTCTGACTTCTCAATTTCCCAAAGCTCCGACTCCAACTCCGACTCCGCAATTTCTCAAACTCAGACTCTGACTCCCTCATACATGGCGCATGTAAGAGGGAGTCTATAGGATTTGTAGAACAGACACTGACAAGCAAAAGGGTAACAATGTTAAGAACTTGTGACATTCAGGCTCCATATCTCTCCATCCACTACAGCTTTAAATGTGAGGCTACTATAATTTTATAGACAATCATCTTGGCTCTCATACATAAATCTGACTTTCAAGTATTTGGCATCTGCTTAGTTCTGCAGATTCTTGTCATGTAACTTAATTGTTACTGTTTTGCTCCTAAAAATCAAAACGTTAATGTTTATTATTTTGTTAGTATTTGGTAAATCCACCGTTTAGCTTTCAGCACTGCCTGAATCATTCTGGGCTCTGCATCATATTCAATCATGTCTCCATGAAATCTGATCCCAGGTCTCTTCCACCCATTCCAAATGTTGGTGCAGACTTGTCGACTCACTTGGTTATAAATACAGCTTTTTCTTCACTTCTCCCCACAAGTGTTGGATTGTGTTGAGGTCTGGGGTCTGTGGAGGCCAATACGGCAACTCTACTTCATTGTCATTGAACCATTCCTTCGCCAACCTTGATGTCTGCTTCAGGTCGTTGTCCTGCTGGACTATGTCGTCCTTTTCATCCCCATAGTACTCGAGTGTATGGAGTAGCTCATCTCTTAGGACACTCACATAGAGCTCAGCACTGAGATCAACATCAATCCTGAAGAAGCTTCTAAAGACATGACATCATCACATGGGCTGTCCCATATTGTTTAAAGGCCGAGTAATCCTAGTGTATGGAAACTTTTGACTTTGCAGAAAGCAATAAAAATGCCTTAAAAATTCTCTCTCTCTCATAATATACTGGCATGTCCAGACAGAAGCCGTAGAGAAAAAACACCCTACAACCATTGCTGGAAGAACACAAGCTGGTGGTGGCAGCGTTAAAGTCTGGGGAATGTTTTCAGAGTATTCTCTGGCTCACTCATTCATGTGGAGGACACTCTCAGCTCATCTGGGTATGAATCCATCCTTGCAGATCCCGTACACCCATACATGCTGATTGTCTCCCCGGGGCGGATGGGATCTTCCAGCAAGACAATGTGACATGTCACACGGCTAGAAATGTCCGACATTAGTTTGAAGATCAGGACCAAGACTCCAAGTACTACCCTGACCCCTAATTCCCCAGACTTTACTCCAATTGAGCATCTTTTGGAGCCTCTGGATGGTGGTGTTGGCTCTATGGACCCTCCAGCAGCTGTGGGGCCCCTGGATGGTGGTATTGGCTCTACGGACCCTCCAGCAGCTGTGGGAGCCCCTGGATGGTAGTGTTGGCTCTATGGACCCTCCAGCAGCTGTGGGGCCCCTGGATGGTGGTATTGGCTCTACGGACCCACCAGCAGCTGTGGGAGCCCCTGGATGGTGGTGTTGGCTCTATGGAACCCACCAGCAGCTGTGGAAGCCCCTGGATGGTTGTGTTGGCTCTATGGACCCTCCAGCAGCTGTGGGAGCCCCTGGACGGTGTTGTTGGCTCTATGGTCCCTCCAGCAGCTGTGGGAGCCCCTGGACGGTGGTGTTGGCTCTATAGACACTCCAGCAGCTGTGGGAGCCCCTGGATGGTGGTGCTGTCTCTATGGACCCTCCAGCAGCTGTGGGAGCCCCTGGATGGTGGTGTTGGCTCTATGGCCCCTCCAGCAGCTGTGGGAGCCCCTGGAGGGTGGCGTTGGCTCTATGGTCCCTCCAGCAGCTGTGGGAGCCCCTGGACGGTGGTGTTGGCTCTATAGACCCTTCAGCAGCTTTGGGAGCCCCTGGATGGTGGTGTTGGCTCTATGGATCCTCCAGCAGCTGTGGGAGTCCCTGGATGTTGGTGTTGGCTCTATGGCTCCTCCAGCAGCTGTGGGAGCCCCTGGATGGTGGTGTGGGCTCTATGGACCCTGCAGCAGCTGTGGGAGCCCCTGGAGGGGGGTGTTGGCTCTATGGACCCTCAAGAAGCTGTGGGAGCCGCTGGAGGGGGGTGTTGGCTCTATGGACCCTCCAGCAGCTGTGGGAGCCCCTGGATGGTGGTGTTGTGTCTATGGACCTTCCAGCAGCTGTAGGGCCCCTGGATGGTGGTGTTGGCTCTATGCCTCCTCCAGCAGCTGTGGGAGCCCCTGGATGGTGGTGTTGGCTCTATGGACCTTCCAGCAGCTGTGGGGCCCCTGGATGGTGGTGTTGGCTCTATGGACCCTCCAGCAGCTGTGGGAGCCTCTGGATGGTGGTGTTGGCTCTATGGACCCTCCAGCAGCTGTGGGAGCCCCTGGATGGTGGTGTTGTGTCTATGGACCTTCCAGCAGCTGTAGGGCCCCTGGATGGTGGTGTTGGCTCTTTGGACCCTGATGTAGCTGTGGGGCCTCTGGATGGTGGTGTTGGCTCTATGGACCCTCCAGCAGCTGTGGGCCCCTGGATGGTGGTGTTGGCTCTATGACTCCTCCAGCAGTTTGTGGGATGCTATGGTGATTTGGCTCTATGGACCTTTCCAGCAGCTGTGGGACCCTGATGGTGGTGTTGCGCCTATGGATCCAGCAGTTGTGGGAGATCGGCTCAAGATACCTGTGACAACCTACCAGGACCTTATTGAGTCACCCCCAGCCCTTCTAGCTGCTGTCCTTGCTGCACATAGTGGTTGCTCTGGATATTAGCTGCCGGTCATAATAATGTAACTCCACTGTATAGCATCAGCCTCAGAGTAGTCCCATAGTAACTCCTGGTCCACAGGAAACCATAACCATGTTACCATAGCCATGCTTTCCAAATTCAAAGATGAAGAGCTTTTTTTATGCCTAGAGGAGCGATGTTAGTATATAGGCTGGGTTCACACGTTGTGGTTAAATTGCAGTTTTTGCCGTGGCTTTCCAAAATCATGGTCAAGCTGAGGCATTAGTCGCTAGTGGTTGTAAGGGTTTCATGGTCTCATGCGGGCATTAATCACTCATGTTTATTGGGGTCTCTGCTTTCTTTTAATCCAGGATAATTTTTAACACACCTCACACCAAAAGTTTTTAGGCAATTTCATCTTCATATCATTTACATATGAGGCTGGGTCTACATGTTTTTTAAATATTTTTTGTCTTATAGACTAATGAGGTATCGTTTTTGGGGAACAAGATGTAGTTTTTAGTGCTACCATATGATGTACTGAGAAACCATAAAACAAATTCTGTGCCAGTTTGGGGTTTTGTTTTAAAGAAGTTCACTGTGCATCATAGATGACATGTTATCTGTATTTTGCAGGTCGGTACGATTCCGGTGATACCATATTTTTGGAGTTTTCGTTTTTTTTTTGTATTTTTTTTATTTTGAATTGCAGCGCCATTTTCTAAGACCAATGACTTTTATTTTACTTTTTTTTTATAGGTTCCCCTATAGACCAGAGTAACGGCTTGTTTTTTTGTGGGCTGAAATGTAGGGTTTTTTTAGTACTTTTTTATAAACAGGTGACTTTTGACTACTTTTTATTCCAATTTTTTGGGGACGGGAAGCTACCATAAAAAACACAATTTTGGGGTTATTTTTTCTATGGTGTTTAGCATGTGGGGAAAATAATGTTATATTTTTACAGACGTGGTGATACTGTGCCAATCATGTTTACCTTTTGCATTGTTTTATGGCCTTTTTTAATGGATAACAAGGAAGGATTTGAGAACCCTGCTGCCTGTGACCTCAGGGCTGGAGGAGTGATGCACGAGGACTCTTTAATACAACTATTATATACTTAGAAAACATTACAAAGAAAGTTGTGTTCCGAACATCAAGTTCCCAATTATTCCTCATTATCGCAAATTATTGCAAACTAACCCCCTATTAACCATTAAGCTTCAGAAATTACAGTCACTTGCTAAAAACAGGCCTGAACACCTGTAATCATAGCAGAGAAATACAGAATAGCAGTATGGACAGCCTGGTGTGGATTTGCAGGTCGTATCATTTTATCTTTCTTTTTTTTTTTTCTTTTATGTTTGAAATCGTGCACATAACACAAACCTCTACTGGTGTCATGATTGTTAGGCTGTGTCTACCCAACAGTGAACAAAAAACAACCTGAAGACCAAATCGTGAAAGCGTTCATAAAGCTGAGTTTTTTGTCCAATGCCTGTCAAAAGCCACTGAAAAACTTTTTGCCGCGATTTGCATTTTTTTGTCGCGTTTTTTGCTTGTCTTCAAGTCTGGGTTTTAATGTCAAGCCATTGGATGTAACGTCACCCTACATGTAAAACACATTATTGCATTTATATGGAATCTTGTAGTCATTTTACGGATTTTGGCGCTAATAGGTATCTCTCTTTTGTAGCTAAAAATCCAAATTTTAGCACCAAAATCTGTAAAAATCCAGATTTTTAGCTGCAAAAGTGAGATAACTTTAATACGAACGAGGACACATCGGACACTTGTATGCAGAATTGATAAGGCATAACCTATGGCAACACCCACTATAGAGGGGACTTTAATCTCCTGGGGGGGGTTCATTCCAAAAAGCCCACCAAAAACCGTCCGGTGCTTTACATAGACTCCGATAGTAAATTTTCTGCCTGATTCTGGTGGGTAATATCTCTCATTGGGGAGAGGCACTTGTTGGTGTGTGAGGATTTGAAGATCGCCTTTTGCACCTCACTGGGCATTCACATATAAGAAAGGCATTATTGGAAGAGAACTGAACGCAAAAGCGCCCTCTATTAGATGTAGCCATCCTCAGTTTGTTTGTGACTCGCCGATATGCTGCTTCTCCCCGATGAGAGATATTACCCTTTCTGAGCTACTCATTGCCTCTCACCAAACCAGTAAGCTCTGCGCTTATGAAGGGCAAAACCCAGAAACAGTTATATGCAGATGAGCGATACTGGCTTGGCACGAATCCTTTTCACTTTCCAAGACTCAATGAGTCACAATTGAATTGCGGATAGTTACATCAAATAGAAGACGATAGAACGTTTAGTTTTCTTCCCATAATGCCTTTGTGATATAATACCGCTATGGCATTACCAAATTTTTCTGTATTCTGTAACAAAATAATGACATACTGTGTCTAAACAGTATAACCATACTGTTACTAAATAATATGGCCATACTATGCGTGAGTAACAAATATATTCTTAGCCACCGAAGATATCTATGGGAGTTTAGTCTGGACTCCTTTACCGATAGCGCAGCATTGTTTTGCACTTGTTTTCTATCTAACCATTGTCATTTTTGTTTATGATATAGCTCCCCTCAGGAACCGACATTTTTACATGGAATAACCCGCATTGTTCTCAGTGATGGTATAACTTTATTATTTACTGGGTAAATATATATAAAACAGATACTGTCCCATAAAGAAGAGAATAATAAAGACAGGCTTAGTCGTCTGGGGGCGCCCTTTTCGGGGCGATTGCTCTGCAGGGCAGGTAGGGTTTCATTAGGGCTCTGTATACATCTTTAATAGGGACAAGTACGGCCTTAGTGGTCGTAGTAGTCTCTTCAATATCTAGAATATTCTTTCAGTCTTCCTGGACCCTCTACATAAGAAACCATAGACATGGTTTATATCTTTTTGTGGACTACAACTACACTGAGTGGGAATGACCGCTGCAGAATTGCAGGGAGCACAAGGATTTAGCAAAACAGACCTGTCAGGAAATGTCAGAGGTCCCCTTTAAAAATTACATAATGACCCTCAAAGCTATTTATTATTACATTTAGATCTCACATTTTTACATGCTGACATAGTACTTGCCCTTACAACGTCTTGTGCTATAACTTGATACTCTATCTGCAAAGACCCTTATATTTTCTTCATTGGTATTTACATCTTCCTTCCTCCACTCATAATGAATGTCCCCTGGCACTTTGTAAAGTCAGTGGAGAGTGAATTCTAAGTATTTCCCACATCTACATTTATACTTGTTGATAAGATCATCTCTAAGGAGCCTCTTTTTTAAGGCTTTGGTCACATCTGCGTTGAAGGTTCCATTCAGAATCTATGTTGCTGAGGTGAAAACAGAAGCCGTGGGATCCTGTTTCTCAAAGGTCACCCAGGACGCCTGCTGGACCCTATAAATGACAATGGGTCCATCAGGTTTCTGCTGTGGTGTCCGTCATTGAGATTTTTACTGTCATTCCCGAGAGGTTTCGGGTCTTGCCTTTATCCAAATTCCCCCCATTCCTAAGTAGAGCAGCCAGATTTATCTTTATCTCCAACTGCTATACTGATGCCTCTACCCTGTGCCAGTCACTGTACTGGTTGCCCATCCGCCTTAGAATATAATTAAAATTCTCTCAACCACAAAGTTCTCTACAGTGCTGTGCCTCCCTATATCTCTTCCTCATATTCATCTACCACATTACCTGAGCACTATGTTCTGCCAATGATCTAAGACTAGCACCCAAAATCTGAAACTTTTAATCCCATCACCAGAACTTCACTCATGCTGCACCAGTTCTCTGGAACGCACAGCTCCCAACATCAACATTTTTAAGTGTGCGCTGAAAATACTTTTAACCTCGTACAACACAGGATGTATGGATACGTCCTTGTGTTGGTAAGATTCTATGTAGCAATATAATTCAGTAATCCCGCTACAAAGTAGGCTGGTGTCAGATGCTTATTTCAGCTGACACCCACCGCTAACAGCAGGGAACAAAGCCAGCTCCATTCCCTGATGTTTAACCCCATATACGCCACGGTGAATGAGAAACATTGCTGTGTACCGTTTCTCGCTGTGATCGGCGCCCCTGCAATGAAATAACAGAGTGACGATGCATTAACATGCTGTCTGGAAGCCTTATGGAGGCTTCTATCGCCACCATGTCTGCCATTCTATCACGTCCTGCCCTATTTATACAATTCAGAAGCGTGCGCTAATGAACGTGCCCCTAGTGGTCAAGTACTCTAAGAGGACTTACAATATATGTAAAAAAAAAAATGAAAAAGTTACACATAATTGGTATCACTACGACCATAAAAGTCCAATCTATTAAAATGAAACACAATTTATTCTGTAAGCTGAGCA
The DNA here is from genome assembly GCA_025379985.1 of Phyllomedusa bahiana. NCBI lineage: Eukaryota > Metazoa > Chordata > Amphibia > Anura > Hylidae > Phyllomedusa > Phyllomedusa bahiana. The sequence continues at coordinate 105,021 of JAODAL010003026.1, forward strand.
CTGTAGTATAAAAAAAATTATAAATGCCAAAGTTGTGATTTTTTTTGGTCCTCCTATCTCCTTATAGATTGTAAGCTCTTGTGATCAGGATCCTCACTCCCCTTGTGTCCTCCTATCTCCTCATAGATTGTAAGCTCTTGTGATCAGGATCCTCACTCCCCTTGTGTCCTCCTATCTCCTTTTAGATTGTAAGCTCTTGTGATCAGGATCCTCTATTCCCTTGTGTCCTCCTATCTCCTCATAGATTGTAAGCTCTTGTGATCAGGATCCTCACTCCCCTTGTGTCCTCCTATCTCCTAGATTGAAAGCTCTTGTGATCAGCATCCTCACTCCCCTTGTGTCCTCCTATCTCCTCATAGATTGTAAGCTCTTGTGATCAGGGTCCTCACTCCTCTTGTGTCCTCCTATCTCCTCATAGATTGTAAGCTCTTGTGATCAGGGTCCTCACTCCTCTTGTGTCCTCCTATCTCCTCATAGATTGTAAGCTCTTGTGATCAGGACCCTCACTCCTCTTGTGTCCTCCTCTCTCCTCATAGATTGTAAGCTCTTGTGATCAGGGTTCTCACTCCTCTTGTGTCCTCCTATCTCCTCATAGATTGTAAGCTCTCAGATCAGGGTCGTCACTCCTCTTGTGTCCTCCTATTTCCTCATAGATTGTAAGCTCTCGTGATCAGGGTCCTCACTCCTCTTGTGTCCTCCTATCTCCTCATAGATTGTAAGCTCTCGTGATCAGGGTCCTCACTCCTCTTGTGTCCTCCTATCTCCTCATAGATTGTTCGCGACTATGATCAGGATCCTCACTCCCCGTGTGTCCTCCTATCTCCTCATAGATTGTAAGCTCTTGTGATCAGGTCCCTCACTCCTCTTGTGTCCTCCTATCTCCTCATAGATTGTAAGCTCTTGTGATCAGGGACCTCACTCCTCTTGTGTCCTCCTATCTCCTCATAGATTGTTAGCTCTTTTGATCAGGATCCTCACTCTCCTTGTGTCCTCCTATCTCCTCATAATTTGTAAGCTCTTATGTCCTCCTATCTCCTTATAGATTGTAAGCTCTTGTGATCAGGATCCTCACTCCCCTTGTGTCCTCCTATCTCCTCATATTTTGTAAGCTCTTGTGTCCTCCTATCTCCTCACATATTGTAAGCTCTTGTGTCCTCCTATCTCCTCATATTTTGTAATCTCTTGTGTCCTCCTATCTCCTCATATTTTGTACGCTCTTGTGTCCTCCTGTCTCCTCACATATTGTAAGCTCTTGGGAGCAGGGCCCTTACTTCTATTATTTAAATCTTTATTTAGTTTTTTCCCCTGTAAGGTGTGATATTGTTTGCACATTTACCTCTGTATTGTAAAGTGCTATGGAATATGTTGGTGCTATATTTGATTATGATTATTACCATGAGACATGTCCCTGAGGGGTAAGGTGGGCGCGGGCGTATGGAACGTGTAACACATGATATATATTGCGATGTACTACAAGGTTGTGAAAATTGGGTGTGAGAGAAAGCACAGTGAAGTCCTTTGAGATGTCACTTGAATGAGACAGAGATCTTGTGACTCCATAAGATTTAATGCATTAGAGTCAGTGGATGCATATTGTAGATGGGAGTATCGTATCAGCTTGGGGACAAATTTAGCACGTATTAAGGGTTAGCTCTTTGGTCACCTGGTCAAGGCTCAGAGTGTGTGCTGGAGTTGGAGGTACAAGAGAAGTCCTACTAGGCCTTCACAAAACAGCTCTAGTTATGCTGAGAATAAATGACATACAGATGTACTCTAGATACTAATTAAGTGACTACAAAGGCAATTGTTCATAAATGGATTTTATTTAGGGGTATCGGTGTACAGGAGGCTGAATACATATGCACGCCACACTTTTTGTTTTTTCATTTTTCAAAGATTTGTAGAAGCATGGATCATTTTCATCCCACTTCACAAATACTTGCTACTCTGTTTCTGTAATGCTTAAAAATGAGAAAAAGTTGGAGGGGTATGAATACTTTTGCAACCCACTGTGTATATATATCTATATCTATCTATCTATCTATCTATATATATATATATCTATCTATCTATATATATCTATCTATATATATCTATCTATTCTATATCTATATATATATATATATCTATTATATCTATCTATCTATATCTATCTATATCTATAGATATCTATCTATATCTATCTATAGATATCTATCTATATCTATCTATAGATATTATCTATATCTATATATCTCTCTATCTCTCTCTCTCTATCTATATCTATCTATATCTAACTATATATCTATCTATCTAGATATATTATATATATTATATATATTATATATATATATATATATATATATATATATATATATATGATCAGCCATGCCATTAAAGCTATGTTCCTAACATTATGTACCAAACAGACATTAGAAGAGGATTCTTTGAGTTCTGTAAGTTGTGAGGTGCGACCTTCATTAATTGCACTTGTTTTCCGGCTCATCCCACAGATGCTCAATCAGATTAAGATCTGGGGAGTCTGGAGGCCAAGTCAAACTCTTTGTCATGTTCTTCTTCTGGAACAATTTTTGCAGTGTGAGCTCCAATTCGCACCACACTGTTCAGCAAATGACAGGCCACGTTACAGCTCTGACAACCCGACCCATGCACCCTACCCACCCTCCATGGTAGGAATCTTAGTTCTGAAGAAGCTGTTATACGGCCTTAAGGACATCTTGGCCTTTTACTGATCACCTGGTTTACAATGGAGGGCAACCAGAGTGCTAACGTGGTCCCTGGTGAAAATGAGGTCGACACCCCTGATGCAATGTATACATCTTCATCACTGAACCTTGACTTGTTTGACTGCCCTCTTTAACTACACCCCATAGCACCACATACCTGGTTCTACTACAATACTGCTACCCACCTCTGGTTTAAACATCTAGGGCGACATGTATGAAGATCGGCACGTCGAGGCGCCCGTTTTCACAGTATTTTTCGTGAAAAATGCTCCTCATTTATGTCGGCACCCGAAGTGCGCTCATAAATGCTGGCGGAAAGTTCCCCGCCCCTCGCCTGTGTGTGAGGTGCATTGCGGAACTTAGGCGCAGAAGGAATGCGCCTAACATGTATTAAGTTTATAGACCGGCTGGAAATCAGATATAAATCATTAAGCATGTCAGTGAATAGAAATCCTGCTTGAAGGACCACAGGTCCCAGCAATACCTGTGCTGTGCTGCCTTTTGTTGTATATACTGAATTGCATTGAAGTTGATAGCAGCCCAAATACCTCTAAAATTGTTGGTCTGCAAAATGTTTACTAAAACATCTGGACAACATCAGCAGTGGCTTATTTGATGTTAAATTAGTGTAATTGTCACGGACTTTGGAATACATTTTATAGTGGAGACTTTTTTCGTAGGAGATAATATATATATTGTCATTAATGTTATTGGCTAAAATTTACTAATACATTGATTTCATTTGTATAGCACTTGGATATGTCTGTTTATTAAGTACTTCATTTAAATGACAAATCCATTTTATTCTTGTAGTGGTGTAAGGCTCTGTTCACCCGGATGATTTCAGGGCGAATTTGTGGACGCAAATCCATCCTGAAATACATTTCAAATACGTGTCACAAAGTGTGGCACGTATCTCGCCTCGGAAATACATTCCCCATTATTTACTAGGGGGTTATTCCGACGAGAATCCACCCGTATTGTGCTCGGAAAAAGAAGTCTCCGGACGGATTCTCGTCGGAATAACCCCCTAGTAAATAATGGGGAATGTATTTCCGAGGCGAGATACGTGCCACACTTTGTGACACGTATTTGAAATGTATTTCAGGATGGATTTGCGTCCACAAATTCGCCCTGAAATAATCCGGGTGAACAGAGCCTTACACCACTACAAGAATAAAATGGATTTGTCATTTAAATGAAGTACTTAATAAACAGACATATCCAAGTGCTCTAACAATGAAATCAATGTATTAGTAAATTTTATCCAATAACATTAATGACAATATATATATTATCTCCTACGAAAAAAGTCTCCACTATCAAATGTATTCCAAAGTCCGTGACAATTACACTAATTTAACATCAAATAAGCCAATGCTGACGTTGTCCAGATGTTTTATTAAACATTTTTCATAACAACAATTTTAGAGGTATTTGGGCTGCTATCAACTTTAATGCAATTCAGTATATACAACAAAAGGCAGCACAGTTATTGCTGGGACCTGTGGTCCTCCAAGCAGGATTTATTCTTCTTGACAAATCATTTATTGTAGTAGTGTACAGCTGTGAGTGTAGAACTATAGCACATTACAAGCATTCCGCGCTCCACTTCGATTTCTCCGCTCAGATAGATCACATTCAACTAGGTCTGCCTGTCGGAGTTGTAAGGCGCTGTAATGCGCCTCACTTTGCCGACCCGCGATCATGCATGCCTCGGAGTTTTCGAATTTGCCGCATCCCGCCCCAGAACGCCCACAGCGCGCCCACTGCACGCCCCTTTATGTTAGGCGCATTAAAAAGTGGCGAAGATTGCGCCTAACAGCGCATTACTGCGTCCGACAGCGGAGCCGGCACTGTGAGGCGCAGTATACGCTCGAAAACAGGTGCAAACTCCGATCATACATGTCGCCCCTAGGATCTATACTTCACCGCTGGAACCATACCTGTGTCTGACTTCCTTTAACTACTTCTATACTACCTGGCCATGAGGTGGTTCACGTGTTCTGTATATTGATAAGAGCAAACATAATTTTAATTACTCCCTTTGGGTTTGCTTCCAACCTCAAATCAAACACAGGAATGGTTAGGCTTCATTCACATCACTTTTCCTGGATCTGTTGCTGGTATTTTTCGGGATACCATAAAAAAAAGCATCCTGAAAGATACCATGGTGGGACCATGGCAGAGCCAAAGCAAACACCAGGACAAACATAGTCTCTGTAGTCTCTTTAGGACTTTGTTTGCTCATTTATATACGTTTTATGTGCCAGATATAAGCATGGCAGACCAATGTCCGACACATAAAACATATACGAACAGGAAATGGAACAAACATGGTCCAAAAAAGACTTCATCCTATCGTTCCCTTTGGTTTTACTGTGGTATCCATCATACCTTTTTATTTGTATTTCAATGGATACCTGTCATAGAGCCAGGAAACATTACATGAGAGGAGCCTTAGAGGTGTCTATGTCCTGAATTCTTCAACTATAAACAAGGCTGTGGTCAAGGAGGGTGATGGTGGTTAAATAGTGTCATCTAGTCGGTTCTTTGGATTAGAGGAATCCAATCATTATAGTGGACCCACGGTTACTTGGATGTCTATGGGCCAATATGTACTTTGAACTATCCCCACCTTTCCTGTCTAAGGCATAGATGGAAAACTACTGATGTTAGTATGATTTTGTGCTTGATAAAAAGTGAAATAATAAATTCCAAATGTGTGAAGGTTCAGGGATCTATTGCATTCCCCAAATCTTAGTGAGAGTCCATTCCGCTCCTGTCTTCCACCCTAGTGTCCACCAAGGAGCGGAAATGCAAAAATGGCCTTCCTAGACGTGGAGTCAGAGTTGCAGGGGGTGAGTAACCTTATAGCCAGAAACAACCCCTTAGACTGTTAGTAAGGACTTCTCAAGAGGGCACCACTCCCTGTTTGATCTTCTAATGTAAAGCATGGACAGTGAACACATAGGCGACATGTTCCATTAGGGCTTCGTAATTTTTTACAAAGTTCTATACTCAAGAAACCCATCATAAAATGGACAATTGGTTCCATGATCTTTCCATGATAAAAGGTTTGGTGACTATAGTTCATTGTGCAATATCTCAACGTGTGAAGCTTCTTGTGGATCCTCCAATACTTCCAAGACTTATTCCTAATATGGCTTGCCTTGATCGTTTTGCAAAAGCATTTTATTGCAGCTAGTTTTGATTACAACACACTCCTTAGTGGCAGTGGACAACCGTTTTCTGCCCCTAGTCCCGAATACCCAATGAAGGTCATCCTTGGTTGAAATGTTGCATAAGATATTGGACCATGGGACTGCTTTTGTCCATTTGTTATATCCATCATACCTTACTGGAAATTTATATTGTCTGCTGTAATCAAAACTTGCTACACCAAACTTTCCTCACTTTTGCAACCCAGGGCAAGGAAATGCTGTGGATACTCATCACGAACAAGGATTTTTTTTCCCCTCCACTAGCACCCTGAAGAATTTGCGGAAGCCTTTTTTCTTATAAAAACCAAATACAATGGGACATCAGTAACAATGGACAGTGTCACCTGGTGCTAAACAACCATATTATACTACACAATTACAGAAAGTATATATCCAACAATGTAGGGCCCTCCCTGCAGATACTGGGACATCAGATAGTCATGTTCTACATGGGCTGGTACCATCCTCAGCTCTGGAGACCACATGAATACCCATTATTTTGGGAATACCCTTTAAGTTTGAACTTATGTGTGAGGTAATAGAGGTAATGCTAATATTCCCTATGATACATATAGGGAATATATGGTCTAGGAAGCTGAGAAATGAGGAACTGTGTGCCTAGTTCCTTACACTGTTGAGCACCATTGAACACGAGGAGTTAAAGGGACATTTCCATCTGTAAGGGCTATTTGCGATAAAATTAATATTCCAGGAAAAAAATTATTTTTAAAACTTTTGCCACTGAACGTTTTTTTATTCCCTATGCAATTAAAAATTACATAGAAAATTTCATCCTTTTCTGGTTGTGAATACCAAAGAGATAGAACCCTAAAATGGGGGGAACGATAAGCTCATTTTAATTGATTCCCTTTTACTCAGTAGCTTATTACAAAATGGGGTAATAAACTTCAAAAGTGAGTTAGTTCTAAGTATAGAGCCCAACTCACATCCATTGAGGCAATTCAGTAGGACAGGTGTTATCGAGATATATAGCGCAAAACCTTGAATACGTTAGTAAAAGATATTTATTACAGTAGAACTATGCATTTAGTCTAAAACCAGGTTCGTCATGTCACATACTGACGTATCAAGGTTTAAATAACAAAAAACAAAAAAAACAATTAATACACCCAAAAGCATTTAGGGTATGTTCACACTTGTATTTGCGGCTTTTCCAGTACCGGGCGCTGCAATCACTGTGTGTTTTGGGAGTCGCGTTCCAAATTTTCACTTTTTCTCCCTGCGCGTACAATACAATCGTATTGTCGAGCGGGGGTAGGGGGGCGTAACCATAGCCCCTAAAGGCATGGATTACCATAATTCCATAAATACCATTCTCTCTCCCCTTTTTCTCTCCCCTCCACCTTCCCCCCCCGCAGTTCCCTTCCCCGAAGCTTTTTACCTCCCCAAAGTCTCCTTCCCCCCATGGGGCTTTCCCGTCCCTTCATGGTTCCTTCCCATTCATGTCAGCCCCGCTCACCCCCGATCCTCCTGCAGCCACCCCCCCCGGTCCCCCCACCAGTTCACCGGTGATCCCATGCAGCCGCGCCGGTCCCGGGGACCCCTCCGCCCACCGCTAAACCCTCTGCACCGCCCGGTCCCGCGAAACCCGGGTCCATCCCGTATCCTCCTGCAACCGCGCCGTCCCCCGATCCAGCTCCGCTCCCCGTGATCCCCTGCGCCCCGGGCCCGGTCCCCGCGATCCCCGTCCGCTCACCGGGTGACCCCCTGGCCCCGCGCCGGGCCCGCGATCCCCGCTCCGCTCACCGCCATCCTCCTGCCGCCCGGCCCCGGTCCCCCCAACCCCTCACCCCCCCCCTGATTCCCCCGCAAGCCCGCCCGTCCCCCGGACCAGCTCCGCTCACCGCTGAAACCTCCTGCCCCCCGCGCCGGTCCCCCGATCCCCGCTCCGCTCCCCCGCTGATCCCCTGCACCGCGCCCGGGTCCCGCCCCATCCGCTCCGCTCAGCGCTGACCTCCTCAGCCGCGCCGGTCCCGCGATCCACTCCGCTCACCCTGATCCTCCTGCCCCGCCGCCGGGCCCCGCGATCCAGCTCCGTCCACCGCGATCCCCCCGCGCCGCGCCGGCCCGCGATCCAGCTCCCCTCACCGCTGACCCCTCCTGCACCCCCCGCCGTTCCCGCGAAACCAGCTCCGCTCCCCCAAACCCCCCCTGCAGTCGCGCCGGTCCCCCGGGGATCCGCTCCCTCACCGCTGATCCTCCCTGCAGCCGCGCCGGTCCCCCGATCCAAACCCCGTCACCCGCTGTCCTCCTGAGCCGCGCCCGGGCCCCGCGATCCCCGCTCCGCTCAACCCCTGATCCCCCCTGCACCCGGGGGCCCGGTCCCGCGATCCAGCCCGCTCCCCGAGCCGGCCGTCCATCCGGGCCCCGATGCCCTGTCCATCCGCCCCGAGGCCCCCCGTCATCCCGCCCCCGGGTGCCCACCCTTCCCCACCGCCGCCGCTCACCGCCGATACCCTGTCCGGCCGCCCCAAGCGCTTTCCCCATCCACTTTTTAGGGTGCAAAGTGCCGTGATAAGTACCCGGGTGTGGACGCTTTTGGACAGGGGCCAAAGCGCACTCCCTTTTCCTATGGGTTTCACTTGCCCTAAAACCAATAAAATTGACATGTCAATTCTTAAAGCGGATGCAAAAAACGCAAGAGAGCCCCAAAAGCGCATCGCCGATCTCCCGGGGAAAAAAAAAACGTGCGCTTTTGCCATTGAAAGCAATGTTAATCACACTGACAATTGTTAGATCCGTTTTGTGGATGTAACAAAAACGTCGTGTGAACAAGCCTTTAGAGCGCAAATACACGGCGAAATGCGCGCCGAAATTACGCCGTGTGAATTTAAAATAAAAAAAAAATAAAAGATAAATCATATATATAATCTTTTACGAGAGTTGTGCTGGGCCCGAACAAAAACCCTACAAGGGATATGATCTTATACATGACAATAAGGTATACAGTTAAACCCCAAAATTTTTCAAAAACATAAACAAAACCCCATTGCGGGTTTTTCATATCTGACATGAAATAAAAAAAACCTTAAAAGGGGCCTGTCACATAGTTTTTGCCCCCCTTTTTCGAGGACAGCACAAGAAATGTCAGACCGCTTTTCCCAGCGCTTGCCCCCCATTCTGTAAGATGCTGGAGTTTTAGAGCATTTGCCCCTCACATCTTATTCATGAGCAGGTGTTAGCTCCACCCACCAAAGGCTAGCTCCGCCCACTGACAGTTATTCACATGTTTCTACCTATTCAAAGTAATATATAAAAAAAAGAGAGAAGGCAAAAGGCGCACAATAGTGAAGTACGTTCAAAAAATTATCTATCGGTGATAAGTAGATGTATACTCACCTCTTGTAGTTGTGCTATAGGGTCCGAGGCACAACTCTCGTTATAGCTTAATGGTCCCCACGTAATATTGGGATCTTTACTGCAGCCCGGCGTCCTGGATCCCACTTTGTAGGGTAACTACCGTGGCATTCCCATAGAATAAAAACCAAAAAGAAAGGAACCGCGGACCCCACGTACTTTTAAAAACAGGGAATGCCAAGATAGAAAGTTTTACAAACAACTCTAATTTATTAAAAGAGACTATAAGTCTCAAGATAAAAGAACCGAAACAGCCCGACGCGTTTCGCGTGGCAACTCCACGCTTCCTCAGGGGTACATATTTAGACATGTGCAACACAAAATATATAGAGAGAAATATCTGTAAAAAAACGGTACAAAGTATTTTAACCATAGACATTCATTGTTACAAGATACCAAGTGTGTTACGTATATTGTCAGTGGTTTATTCAAAGTAATAGGTTTGTCAGTTGAGGTGGGCGGGGATAGCATCAGATGGGCGGGGTTTGAAAAAAACGGACTCTTTGAAGGACTCTTCGAATGACTCTTCTGGCTGAAAACTGCAGATTTGAGCATTAAATACACGAAAACTACAGCATCTTACAGAATAAGGGACACAGCGCTGGAAACAGCAGGTCTGACACTGCCTTGTTCTGTCCTCAGCCAGGGGGGCAAAAACTATGTGACAGGTTCTCTTTAAAATTATCTCTCTCATTATTCTGGAATTTGGCAAATAGAAATAATTTTGGTTCCTAATTGACCTAAAACAGGGAAGGTTTATTCTGGTTTCATGTCAGATAGTGAGAAAAACCTGCAGATGGGGCTTTTTATATAGTGGATGGAAACTTCTGGTTTCAACTGTATATTGTATGTGGGGTATTTATGAGTAATGTTGAGCACTTTTCCCTGGAATTACTGGGGTCCCGCTGATGGAAATATCACTTCTGTGCTGGATTACAGGGACTTTTCACAGAATTCAACCTTTCATTATGTCAAGTTGTTTGTTCCCCTCCGGGTAGGAACATACCCTTATTAGATTCTTGTAAAGGGTTTTAAAAATCTTTAGAACAACTTTAAATAGATTTTAGCTCTAATCCCTAATGAAAAGCCCCTTGACGGGAACACAAGAAACGGAAGTTCAAAACCTTCAAAATTCAGGTTTGTCACCTCATGTTGGGGTCAGGGTCGGGTAAACCAAAAAGGATTTTTTCATAAAAATTAAAACTGATCCGGGACAGGGGTGGGGGCATTGTCCTCATGGGTCCTTCATGGGACCCAAATCCCCATGTAATACAGACCTTTTGAGGAAATGCGGTTCCTCGCTGTAAAACCCGCATGACCATTGAGAATGCCTCAAAAAAACAATGTCTATAAGGAAAGTATCCGGGAAATCCGGCATGCAGTGACTTGAAATTAGCACGTCCCCAATACAAGATACAAGGTTATTTCCCTTAAAAATCATGCCTGACTCATTAATAACCAGAAGGTGAAAAAGGACGAAACCCAAGCTTAAAATGTCCCCCAAAAATTAAAATCTTGAAAAAAATCAGGGTTAACCTAATAAGGGCTGAAGTTTAAAAAAAAAGCTCTCGGGAAGTGGTAAAGTTAAAGGGGGTTTTTCTCATTACATTAAATGGTCTTCAGAAAAAGGGGGACGTGAAAAACAAGCAACTTTGCAATTGGATGTCATTAGCAAAGCTGTCTTGTTTCACGTCCCCCTTATTTCGTTTCTGTAAACACTGTTCCCCAGCCATTTGGGATACCACCCCTTTTTCTTTAATTGGCTGACGGCTCTACTAATTTAATTCGTCTCCCCCAGTCGATTCACAGGAGCCGATTCCTCCTCTCTCACTCAGAAAAAGGGGGCCGGGCACATTTAAACTCTGAAAACCCAGCAGCTCACAGAAACCCCCGCAGCTGCTTCTAAAATCAAAAACAGCAGAAGTGCTCAGTCCCTAACGCTAGTGTAAACATAAAAATGAGCAGATCTGTGCTGCTTGGAAAGTTAAATAGAAGACGGGAAATTCAATTTAAACAAACCTAAAAACTGTGAGGGGAGAAAAAAACGTCTCGAGTTCAAAAGAAACTTCCAGACTGAATCAGGCCTGTGGTATAAAAACCCCCCCCTTACAAAATAATACTGCAAAGGGAAAAGGGACGACACAGGACATGTGGGACTCACTCTCCCCTGAATCTCAAACAAACCACTGATCGGGAGCAGCAGAACAAAGGGGGGGATGATGTCATCCCCCTTCAGTTAAGAAACACCCAGCGGGTAGGGAAGAAACCCCCTGGGTTTTGAAGCTGAAAACTGAAGGTACAATGAAACAGACGAAATGATGAAGCGATAAATCAAGTATTCGATGTGTATGGCACTCATAGCTCCTAACGTTTTGGATGATCAGAGAAACACTTGTGGTTCATTGTAGGAATAATTTGTTCATGTAGATTTATACATTTCAGTAATTTTTCATTTAAAAATAGCACACAATTGTCCAAATATAGACAAGTGCATGGTCCAAACTGTAACCAATTATTAAATAACAAACACTACTTACAACAAGTTTGGGATATTTGGCTTTTGATGGAAATTTATGGAAAACACAAAAATTTCCCGCTCCAGTGACATTTTCTCCTGTAACCATGAATTTGTAAAGGCAATGTGGATTTTCTCATCTTAAACAATTTACACCAGTGCAGGGTCTACACCAGGGGTGGGCAATTAATTTTCCCATCGGGCCGCATGAAAAAGTGCGATGCTTTTGGGGGGGCCGGACTAATAAAACAATAGGGTGAACGGGGGAAAAATCTTTTTTTAGGTTTTATTTTTTTTGGAAACTTACTGGGGGAATATCTATATACCTGCCTTACTCATGGACACAGTAAGGCATATATACAGCTCTCCTCAGAAAGGGTAGGATGTAGAGTATTCCCCTCAGTCTGGCAGGTATATACAGCTCCCCCCAGTCAGGGATATAAAATAAAAGGGACCCCCAGGGAGGTATAAGATAAACACCCCCACAGGCAGGTAAAATAGATACAGCTCTCCACAACAGGGGATTTAGATACAGCCCCCACAGGGAGGTATAAAAAGATTGGTTCAGCTCCCCCAGGAGGGAAAAAATAGGTACGGCCCCCCCCCCAGGGAGGGATAAGAAGGTACACTCCCCACCCGGCAGGATATAGATTTGGTACAGCTCCCCACAGGCAGGTATATAAAATAGGGCACCCCCCGGCGGTATAAAGATAGGACAGCCCCACAGGCAGGAATTAGATAGGGACAGCCCCCTCACCGGAATTTGATAGGACACTCCCCCCACCAGGGAAAAAGATAGGTACAGCTCCCCTCACCAGGAATATAATAGGGAAGCCCCCTCAAGCAGTTAAAAGATAGATACAGCTCCCCTCAAGCAGTATATAGAAGATAACACCCCTCAGGCAGGTATTTTAAGGCTCCCAAAAAGGCAGGAATACATTTAGGGCTCCATACGGCAGGAAAAAGTTAAAGCTCCCAAAGGCAGGGTATAAGCTAGTTTTGGGCTCCATACAAGCAGGTATATAGCTATTAGGTCTTCCCCCCAAGCAGGGAGGGCTTTCCACAGGCGGTAATAGACAGGGCTTTCCCCAGGCAGGGATGTAGACAGGGCTTTCCACAGGCAAATTTGACAGGGCTATCCCCAGGCAGGTATTAGACAGGGTTTTAAACCACAGGGAGGTATGTAGACAGGGCTATCCACAGGCAGGTAATAACAGGCCCATCCACAGGCGGGATATAGATAGGGCTTCCCCCCAGGCAGGTATAAAGATAGGCTTCCCACAGGGGATAATAGCGCTTCCCACAAGCAGGGATTAGATAGGGGTTCCCCCCAATAGGGTTTTAAATTGGCTTCCCCCAAGGGAAAGTATATGCTCTTTCCCCCCCAGGCAGGTTAAAAAACAGGGGTACCACAGGGGGGCATAAAGATAGGGGTTTTCCACAGGGGGTAATAGTAGGGCTTCCCCAGGGAGGTATATAATAGGGGCTTTTCCCCCAGGCGGGATATAGACAGGGCTTCCCCAAGCAGGTATATAGATAGGGCTTCCCCAGGGAGGTAAAATTTTGGGCTTCCCACGGGAGGTATATAACAGGGCTTCCCACAGGCAGGTATATAGTAAGGGGGTTCCCACAGGCAGGGATTTAGATAGGGCTCCAAGGCAGGTATATAGATAGGGGTTCCCAAGCAGGGATATAGAAAGGTTTCCACAGGCGGGAATAATATGGGTTCCCAAGGCAGGCATTAAAAAAGGGGTTTCCACAGGCGGGATTAGAAAGGGCTTCCCACAGGCAGTATATATAGGGCTTCCCCCCAGGCAGGATATAGTTTTATACCAAAATAACAAACACTAATCTCACCTTGGGTTACCTGCTTCCCGCCGAGCGCGCTCATCTTCTATCCGAGGGGGCTTCCCGGGCTGGGGGCGTGAGACTAATTGCCGCCAGCCCGGACGCCCTCCGTCAGCTCCTGGGGGCCCCCACAGATTATTACTGGTCCCAGGAGAGGCAGCGGCGCGGTGAGCGGAGTTCGCCCATCCCTGCCTAATTTACCCCCCAAAAAGGGCCCCTGACGGCCCGCGGCGGGCCTCCCCCAAGCAATACCCCAACCGCGGGGGGGGGGGGTTGTCGCCTACCCAAAATTAAACAAAAACCCCTGGGCCGTGGGGGTGCCCCGGGGCCCCATTCGACACTGGAGGGCCATGCGGCCCGTGGGCCCACTTTGCCCAGGTCTGGTCTACACCACCAAATGTCGGGCTCAAAACGGCCCCTGTTTTTGAGCATTAACTACGCTTGACGAAAGAACTCTCCTGCTGTTCACAATGGGGGTTACTGACTGCGGGCTCCCACTCTTCTTGGAGGACCCCCCCAGGTCATTTAGGTTTTAGGGGGCAAGTTATAGCTTCTACACCAGCGACTCAGCTGATCCCCCCAGGTTTTTTAGGGGTTCAGGTCTGGGGAAAGTGCAGCCGCCCATTTTTAGGTCCCCGCAGTCTCCAACAGCCGTTCCCTAAAGAGGGGGCCTGGAGCATTGTCATCCATAAGATAAATTAGCCCATTTTGTTCATGCAGGAAATGACTGGGTTAAACCATTTAACACACTGCGTAAACCAAAATCCCAGTTTGGTAAAGGTCTTTGTAGCAGGGTCGCACCCCCAATCCCCTACATAGATTTGGGCACGGGCTCCAAAATTTCAGCACACCCCTCGGTAAACATAGGGATGGAGCCGGCTCCATCCCGTGCTGTCTAACACTGTGGCCGTGGCATCTAAAAGAATGAGAACCGGTACCGCACACCATTCCTCACTCCTATCGGGGCCCCCGCAGCGAGATTCCGGGCCCCTATCATTTACGTGGTCGGGGAAGCTTTTGGAGGCTTTTAATGCCACCAGTTTTCTTTTACTACTTTCCCGCCCTGGGAGGAAATGGTAAAACCCCATCTTTTACACCTATTGCATTTTTTATACAACACAATAGGCGTATAAAATTTAAACGGGCCCCCTATGGGCAACACCCTAGGGGGGACTAAGTTAAATAAAAAATAAAAATATTACAAGTTGAAATCACCGCCCGTTTACAAAAAAATTAAATAAATAATAAAAAAGTTACACATACTTGGTATCACTGGGTCCAAATAAGTCCGATCTATTAAAATATAACATCTTTTATCCCGTACACTGAACACTGTATAGAAAAGAATTCCAAAGCTAAAATTGTGTTATTTTTGGTCATTTCATGTCCCCTAAAAATTGGAATAAAACTGATCACAAAAGTCACTTCTAACCCAAAATACCAATAAAAAGTAAACTTCAGCCGCAAAAAAATGCCGCCTCACTCAGGTCTATGGGTGGAACTGCAAAAAAGTTTTATATAGAAATCTGCACCGCAGCACCACTTTCAAAAATAGAAAATGTTTCGATTTTTTTTTACGGTACTATAACTTAATGCAAACCCTACATATTTAGCATTTTCAGAATAGTATCAACCTGCAGAATACAGGGAACACATCATTTATACCGAAGAGTGAACGCTGTAAAAACAAAAACAACTCACAAACATGGCGCAAGTACATTGTTTTTCCACATTTTGACCCACTTAGAATTTTTTTTGCAGCTTCCCATTATACTCTATGGTACAGAGAATGACACTGTTAGAAATTACACCTTGTCCTGAAAAATAAAAGCCCTCGCATGTCTATGTAGGTGGAAAAATGAAAAAAGTAACGGCAGCACAAGTTATTTGCTCATCAGTTTCCAGCTCTTAACTGGCTTGATTGAACTTTGAAAGTGATTCAACGAAAGATAAGTGCTGACATGTTACAAAGTGTATTTGTTGCTAAATTGTATCAAGGTCTATGATGGTCTAAATTGTATGGATTGATGAACATTTACTTAAGGAAATTTTATTGCAAAAGAAGTGGTTGTAGCCTGTGTGTTATATCAAGTAGTAGAGGCTGTCACTGTGCCATTCACACACTAGACCAGGCATCCTCAAACTGCGGCCCTCCATCTGTTGGGAAACTACAACTCCCATCATGCATTTATATAATCTATAGCAGTGCACATGATGGGAGTTGTAGTGTCCCAACAGCTGGAGGACTGCAGTTTGAGGATGCCTGCACTAGACAGACACTCCTGCCTGCACTGTAACACCACCACCACCAAAGGCTCGTCTGGTGACAACAATGGCTGATGCATAGCGCTCTCCTTGACATCTTGGCGCCCATCATTTGTGCTCGAAACGACTTTCATCTTTGAACAGCACTGAGGAGCACTGGTCCCTCGTCCAGTGTAGATGCTCCCTGGCCCATGCAAGATGATGATGCCCGTGCCTGGTGATGCGCTCAGGTCCCCTTGTTGGTTGTCTAACATGCAGAATGCACTGATGTAAATGGTTACGAATGGTCTGATGTGACACTTGGTGCCTCTTCCCTCCCTTAAACGTGCCTGGAGTTGTGCGGCATTCATCATCCGGCTCCGCAGGGCATTGGTTACAATGAAGCGGTCATCAGTGTGTGATGGAGCCAAATGTTGTCCACTTCTTTGTCTTTCTGTGACTCTTCCAGTCTCTCTGTATAACTGATACAACTTGTTGATGACTCTCTGTGACACTATAAGCTCAGTGGTCACTTCCGTCTGAGAGCGTCCTGTTTGAAGTCTCACAATGGCGAGGTACTGCTGATCAATTATAAGGTGTTGTCTTGGTCTCATGATGTCACAATGTGAACAGCCTGAGGAGGAGGACTGTTTAAATCCCAATTCAGATTGATCTCCTAACTATATTGGGTGATTCATTTTTCCTTTAAGCTTCTTGTTAGAGATCAACAAGTTGTGCAAAAAGTCCTGACACATTGAACAGTTGGACGCGTGCATCTAAAGCAGTGTTTCTCAACTCCAGTCCTCAGGACCCACCAACAGGTCATGTTTTCTGGCTTTCCTTAGCATTGCACCGGTGATTTCATTATGGTTAGTGCATTCTGTGGGAGATCCTGAAAACATGACCTGTTGATGGATCCTGAGGACTGGAGTTGGGGAACACTGATCTAAAGGGAAGAGATGGACTCATTTGGTTCATTTAGAAAAAATTTCAAGAAATGTTATGTTCATCCTGATATTTCAACTTAAAGCCAAATATCCCTAACTTTTTGTGAGTAGTATATAAATGGCAGCCCAATAAGGACTTAGCGAACCAGAAAGATGCTTTTTCAGGGCAATGTGATAAGTTTACTGATGCAAGTTTATTTATCAAGTTAAAACGAGAGACATTTAGGGAGTAAAGAGGTGCAGGGGGATTTGGTTCAAAAATAGGAACTCTGTCCCTGGCTCCGCCCCCCGGCTGACCCAACACCCCCTACGCCCCCCATCCCCTGCCGTCCCGACAGAGCCCCACCCCATTTGTGCTCCTACAAAAGGAAAAGTCAGAGGTTTTTTTAAAGCATGCACCCAGGTGGATAAAAAGTGCACAAGGATGTGGTCTATCATAGGCCCCCAACAAACCATCTCTAGACTTCAGGATTAGTGAATGTTCCTCTCCTCCCCACCGATAAGGAGATCCCATCTTGTTCCGGGCTTTGTCCCCAGTGTCCACAAAGGACAATAATCAAGGTTGGTTTTCCCAGACAGTAACTGAGGTTGCATAGCTGTTTCAGGATACTTGCTCCTCATCAGTACAGGGCCAGGGACTCGCTGGCTGGAGGACAAGGCTTTGGGGGGAATTGCTTATCTTTGTAGAGGCTACCAACTGGCACATGGAGTCTACCAGGCAACACTATTTTGAAGCCCAGATCTTGGATCCAAATATGCAACATGCGATACCGAGTGTTGCATTTCAGATATTGGTTGATGTAAAACTTGACCCGAATCCAAGCAATACATTTTTATCAACCTGAATTAAATTTTCGTGAAGATTACCCAAAAATGTATCTGACCTTACGGTTTGGTTAGAGTTAGGGATTTTTATGGAGTTTAAGGGGATCAACTTCCCATTCCACAAAGCTCCCGTTGTAATGTCTGATGTTCCATCTGGTATCACTTCCAGTTATCATAACAGAGTCTATATTGTGCCCACCAGCAGTGACACCAAACTAGGAGCGCCGCAGAACAGTAACCTAAACCTAAAAACCCAGATACAAGCCCTAACTCTAATCCCAAGAGAGTTATGGTTGAGGTTAGCAGTGGGCTTAGGGAAGAATTTGTTTTTTGAAAGTCCCAAACCTTGGTTTGTTACAACCAGTGTTGAAGCTAACAGGGATCTATGCACAGCAACGCTACCCAGGAGAACTCAGAATTGAGGTGAGTAGTTGGGGCTAGTCCTGCACTAGTACATCTTAGTAAGTATGGCTGGTATTGGGGATGCAAGTCCAAGCCTTTGAGTATACCACTTTACTACATACATGGCTGGTGCTTTGTGCAGCCAGATGACTGACAGCTGTGGGAAAGCTGCTTTGCAATGGTCATATGCCGATAGACAGACTTCTGGTTCATCTGCTGCCTTTTTAAATATCTGGCTTAGGCCCTTTGTTGGCTTAGGCACCTTCGTGGTCTGCTGGGGTCCCAGCTGTCAGGCCCCACTTATTACAAAATGACAGCATATTCTAGTTGCTGTGCAAATGAATGTAATCATCTACTGTCCCCAGTTATCAGCCATTCCGGGCAAACTCTCGTCTAAAAGGGGTTGTCTCATCACACTGTTTCACAGAGCCAGAAGCAGCTTTTATTCATGCATCCTGTCTCTTCCTGGTCAGGCTGTGGGTGATTAGCATATCAGCTCCATATTCAAAGGTTTACTAATTACTCTATGGGCTTGTCTCCACGGCACGGGTTTTCACACGGTTTTTCAGTTTTGAAAACTTTTAACATGGGCCTCTATGGAAAACCCGCGCAGCGGTCTCCACTGCACTGGTTTTCGGCCCGCCTGTTTTTCAGATCGGCGGCGGTCCGAAAAACATAGAACATGTTCATTTTTCCGTCCGGTATTCGGGCGGCAGAGGAACAGGTCTATGTGAAGGGGGAGGGCTTTTCTCTGCTAATCGTGGAGAAAAGCCGTCCTCCTGCGGCTGTGTGCACGGCCCAAAAACGGGACACATACCGGTCGGATAAACCAACCAGTATTTGTCCTGTGCCATGTACACGGCCCCTAATATGAGAGCAGGAGATGTTTACCTAAAGTGCAGAGTGCTACAGAGCTTAAATAAACAAAAGTAATTTGTCTCCTTTGTTTTTTAGATGAGAACACTCAAGCTGCCTGTGTGATGAAGTCATATCTTCTATTAGATAAGACAAACAGCAGGAGAGAGCATTGCGGTAACCTAGAGAAACCTGAGTGCACTCAGAGCTGATAACATCACTTTCATCTCCTTGACACAGAACAATCTGGAAAATGTCTTTAAATACTGTTTCCTACATGTTGAAAGCTTATCTTTGAAGGGAGACAGTCCTTTAAAGGGGTTGTCTCACTACATTGATTCATCTTACCTCAGTCCTGTTTTCTGGGTTTTACTTTTAATTCAGGGGCGTGTTTACTGGCTTCCACTAGGCTGCAGTAGAAGCCAGGTCTGTAGCTATAGCAACCAGTGCTGGCAGCCTATCGGGAGAGATTGAACAGGTCTGTAGCAATAGCGACCTGAGGAGCTGATGCAGCCCATACAAGAGGGGATATCTAGGAATAGGTAGGACACTGGTTATGGACATATATTACAGTGACTTGTTTTTGCAAGATCTTTAACATAAAAAAGCAGCAATCCTTGTAGTGAGACAACCCCTTTAAGCATAAAATACAGTATCTTTGATAGTTTGATCTTCTGTCATCGTTTCAAACAAGATAAAGCCTCTATTACAACTCCCTTAGAGCATGTTATCCAGTTTTCCCAGTCCCTTGTATGGCCAGTCTTCCTAGCTGTATAGGGTCCTAATGTATCTTTAGTGTGTTGCACACAGTTTTCCAAAGAAGCTTTTAATAAATTATATTTAGGGACACATCACAGTATATGGGAGGCCAAAAGCATTTGCCTGGGACCCCTGCTACATCTATCCACTCCACCCCCAATCATTATATATCTTCTCCAATTTATCTGCCCATTGTAATGATGAGAAAGGCAAATGTGTAATACTAAATCTTCCCTGCGAAGGCGCTGCAGGGAAATGCACACAGAGCTGATTGCTGGGGATCCTAGCAGTAGGACACCATGAAATCTGGGGACTCGTCTAAGGATCGTTTAAAGCAGAGAATCAATCAGAAACAAGGATTTGCCAATGACCTGACTTTGTCCTTGAATATTTCATGATAATGGAAGGTTTAGATTAAACAAGTTCTTCAGTCCATAACCAGCTGCCCTGTCCTGCAAGGAGTGGAAGCTGAAAGACCTGTTCAACAGGTCACTGGAAGAAGGACATTAAGTTGCTCCTGTCTTTTTGTTGAACCTGATTAGGATCATTGTTCCCATTATAAACTTTATGTGCCAATACTATTGGCATAGAACTATGACACATTTGGATCACGTAGTCCTAAAATACCAATCAGGAAGCAAAAAAATGGTACAAATACAACAGAAAGAACATCTCTGCCAAAATGACATCACATGGGAATACAATCAGGTTCAGAAATCTGCTGGTTTTCTGTTTCTAGAGAGAAATGCATTGTGGGAGCTGAAATAACATTGTGCCCAGATAGGAGGTCACATGTCTGACAACAGGGTGGAGCTGAACTGTAGTCTGTTTCCCAGGGCAACCATCAGAATTGTGACAGCAGATATACTAATAGGAGAAAAAGCAAAAATCCATATAAAACCAGTAAACAAAATGTAAATTTTACCAACCTATGTAAATGGGAAGATCAAAATCATGGAAAATTATACTTTTTATTGATTTAAGTAGCACTATAATATTCCTTAGCCCCGTACAGTAAATGTTATCACATTGCTAGATTTACCCATCCTTATAAATTTGGAGTTTGGGAGGAAACCCATATGATCATAGGGAGACCATCCAAACGTCATACAGATGTCCTATGTCTGTGCCACCCAGAACCCTATGGTTGTCTGTCCATAGAGGTTAGACCAACAGCTTTGGGGGCCAATAGTTTTTACTTGATCCATCAGTGAGTGGAAATCAAAGTACTGGTGTACATACTTTACATATGTTAGTGGTTGCCATGTATAGAAGGAGCCCAACAACAGTGGAACTTGTGGAGATACCAAGGCAAGGCTGTGGATATCTCCATAGAGGGTAGACCAACAGCTTTGGAGGCCAATGGTTTTTACTTGATCCATCAGGATGGGGGTAATGAGGGAAATCAAAGTACTGTTTTACATACTTTACATATTTCAGTGGTTGCCATGTATAGATGGAGCCCAATACAGTGGAACTTGTGGAGATACCAAGGCAAGGCTGTGGATATCACCATAGAGGGTAGACCAACAGCTTTGGAGGCCAATGGTTTTTACTTGATCCATCAGTGATTGGGGATAATGAGGGAAATCAAAGTACTGGTGTACATACTTTACATATTTCAGTGGTTGCCATGTATAGATGGAGCCCAACACAGTGGAACTTGTGGAGATACCAAGGCAAGGCTGTGGATTTAGAGTCAGTAGAAATGTCTTAAAGTTGGCTTCAAAATAACACATTTTATGTAGCTATGCAGTAATAGAAGTTACACAATATTCATCCTATTATTATACAGGGGATATTTATGGAGGAACTGCAGTCAGAAGTTTGGATTATTGACTCCACAGTCCCAATTATCACCAGTAGTTAGGATTTAGTTACTGGGTAAAGTTATGTAAATGGACTGGAAAGGGGATCCCTATACTAATTTTTGGGACTTAGCTATCTCATTTTAGCCATGGGGACCAAAAGCATTTTCCTGCGGCCCCCACTAAATTTATATACTCCACACCCATTGTTTATGCACCATCTGAAATGGAACTGTCCAATGTATTTATTGCTAAGGGAAATGGGTAATACTCTATTTGCACTGTGTAGGTGCTGAAGGGAAATAAACACAGATCTGATTACTGGGGAGCATAACAGTAGGACACCATGAAATCATGGGACCTGTCTCACAAACTGGGTCAAGGTATGGAAATAGACTGAATGCCCTTGTTTCTTGGAGAAGGGGCGAGGGAGGAGGTCCTATTCTAAATTTTGGTAGCTAAATAACTTGTTTAGCTTGTTTAACTTGTTAGATTATTGGAAGAATCTGCTCCTTAACCATTAACATGCAGAGTATATTTATGGTCCTACACTGGGGGCAAGAACAGCTTTAGAAGCAAAGATATGTTCGGAAAAAAAAAAAAAAAAAAAATCAAAAAAAAAAATCTGCTGTATGGGTTTAGAAAGACACAGCTGCTTGCTTCCGAAAACAGAACCCTGCTTTGGTTGTCTGTGATGCTGCAGCTCAGCCCTATCCACATCAATAAAGTCAAGCTGCAATACTGGCTGTAACCTGTGGACAAGGGTGGCGCTGCTTCCCCTCCTTTTAAAGAAAGCACCATGTCTTCTAAACTCCTTTAGGGTTGGTTTCCACCTTGCGAGATTTTTTTGAGAAACTGCCACTGCAGTTTTTTTGACTGGTCTTAAAGGGTATGTTCACAAGTCAATAGATCACAGACAGAAAGGTTACACATGTAATTCACCTCTGTAATCCACATTGTTGAATGCGGACTAGGTTTTATTTCAATGTGGATTCTGAGCCGGATCCACTTAAGAATAAACATTCATTGTTTTTATTTCTGCAGTGTAGATTTCAAATCCACACTGGGTATGAACGAACAACAATGCTAAATTCCCATTGAAGTCGAAGGCAGACTTTCTGCAATAGGATTTGAATAGGAACGTGGCGCAGAATCCGCATTAAATCCTAGTAGAAACCCTTTATGTGAACATAACTAGTGGGAAATCTAGAGCAAGGACTTATACATACTTGTAAAACCATCATGAGACAAACTTTTACCATTAGGCTATGTTCACGCGGTCAAATTTCGTGTCGTATTTGCGCTCTAATACGAGCGAGATGCGCGCCGAAATTATGGTAATCCATAGCTCCCATAGAGAACTATGGATTACGCCTCCTCTCCCCGGGCGTACAATGTGATCATATTGTATGAGAGGGGAAATAAGTGACATGAGTAATGACAGTCTATGGGGTCGGCACCCCCCCCCCCACCGCATCACGTGAGTACACGCCAATCAGCGCGACTCCCAAACATCCGGCGTAATTTCGGGTCGTACTGTACACCCCGCAGTTACACCGTGTAAGCATAGCCTCAGAGAATGTGCACACGGCGTGTTGAATACATTTTACAATAGATAAAACATTGTGTAAAACGTATCCAAATATATACTACAAAGGGTGGTACGTATTTGGATACACTTTCTGGACTGCAAAAACCCATCCCTATTGTTTCTATTGGCTTTTAAATGTGTAAAACGGATCAAGAAGTGACACGTCAATTCTTTAGCCGGATCTGTAAGATGCAATAGAATAACGTATGTAAAATATGTACATAGCGCCAATGAAAACTGAATGGAGCATTGTTAAATAGGTATTTGGGTACATATTACGGAATACGGATTTCCAAAACGCTGTGTGCACATACCCTTAGATTTTGCATGTCTTTTTTGGTGAATACATAAAAATCAAAAACTACATACTGTTTTTCTTAGACCATGCAGTTTTGAAGGTGTTGCATATAGTTACATAGTTAGTACGGTTGAAAAAAGACATGTGTCTATCAAGTTCAACCAAGGGTGGGGAAAATGTGGGTGAAGGGATGGAGACAAGGATTTCAAGCCCAGCCTGCCCACTGGTGAATGCCCTGAAACCCGCAAGGCAAGAACCAATCTGCTCCAGGGCAGATCCCATCTCGGACCCCAGAGCAGCCACCAGCCAGGATCCAGAATTTTACATGGCTACATACGTATTAATATTCTTTAGTGTCAGGTAGGTATCTAAGCCTTTCTTGAAACTCCCAACTGTTCCTGCTGTGACCAGCTCCTCAGGCGGCTATTCCACAGATTTACAGCTCCCACAGTGAACGCTTTTTTTGCTCTGGAGACTGAATCCCTTCTTCTCCAGCCGAAGGGAATGTCTCCCTGTCTCCTGAAGGGGCCCCACCCGAAATAATTTTTCCCCATACTTTTTTAGGAACCATTTATATAAATCAATAATGTTCTCCCGAAAGCCATCTCCTCCCAAGACTAAATAAGTTTAATTCTACCATGTATGAGTATATGTATTACTTTATGGTGTATTTGTCCCCCTATCACCAATCACCACACAACATACATTTTCTGTGCGGGTGCAGAGGAACAACAGTAAAAAAAAGGGCAAAAGTTTATAGGGAGAAAACCCACCACAAACTGACTGAAACCAATACAAAAACACACAATGAAGAAAGCTATGTTTCCTATTGTAAAAACAAACACAAAAACATGCAACAATTTGCAGTACCAGTCTTAGGGCTCAACAATGAGAGTAATTAAAGTTGGAATCTACGCCGATTCCAATTGGCAATACTCATATAAACCTCAATAGAAAATATGCCTTGTTGTTCATATAACACGGATTTTCTCGGTCAGTTTCTTAGGCTATGTTCACACGGCTTAATTGCGGGACGTAATTACGCTCCGCAATTAAGCCGTGTGGACGGGGGCGGGGGGCCAGCACCTCGCTGGCCCATAGACAATCATTACCAGCAGCGCGTATACGCCGCTGGTAAGTCACATGTCACTTATCTCCCCCGCGGCGGATTCGCCGAGCAGGGAGA
The DNA here is from genome assembly GCA_025379985.1 of Phyllomedusa bahiana. NCBI lineage: Eukaryota > Metazoa > Chordata > Amphibia > Anura > Hylidae > Phyllomedusa > Phyllomedusa bahiana. Next base: position 129,627 of record JAODAL010003026.1, read on the forward strand.
GGAGACGTAATCCATATTTCTCTACGAGAACTGTGGATTACCGTAGTGACTGGGACGTATTCCAGCCGTAATTCGCGCACTACGGACTGAAATACGTTCCATTTTAAGCCGTGTGAACATGGCCTAAGAGTGAAAAAAAACTTAGAACATGTTCATCCTTCCGTTGGATTCCGCATCTAAAAACATGATTTCTGACATGGGAGACAAAAAAAATAAATAAAAAATCTACGTAAAATCCACTTGAAATACTTCCTACGACGTGGTGTTCAATGGTAGAAACTGAGGAGTACATCTAGACGTAGGATGGTTTCACTCTTTTTTTTTGTGAGGTGGGAGGGGAACAGGGATTGATGCAGTTTTCTGGAGTCAAGGACAAGAGTAGATCCAGAAGAAAGAGGAAGTCTTGGGGTACGTCCAGATTACAAATTTACTCGTTGGATTCGAGCATTAAAAAAACAAAACAAAAAAAATAGTATTTCATGCTGATTTTTTTTTTTTCCTACCAGTTTAAAGTCAGAAAACGAGCCCCATTCATTGCTGTGGGGTTTTAGATGCAGATCTACATCCAAAACGGCAAACATTTTTTGATGCGTTTTACACTAGCCATCCCCATTGACCTCAATAGTAAATTTTCCACATGGAATGCGACTGAAGAATAAACAGGTTAGATTTTTCTTTTTTATTCCTGAAAGCAACTGACAAAATACGCATAGTATGAACTACAACATGTATTTTCTATTGAGGTCAATAGGGATGATTTCCTTTCGGTTTTAGTTGAGTATTTTAAGTTGGAATCCATGTGGATTGTGACCTGGTAAACTTGTTTTGTGGACAGGACCTAAGGGTATGTTCACACGGCTTATTTTGGCGGTATAGTACACACAGCAATACGCAGTGTGTTTTGGAACCACGCGCTGATCGGCGTGTAATTCCAGAGGGGGGGGGGCAGAGCACCCATCCGGCCCCTTAGACATGCATTGTCAGTGGCGCATAATCGCCGCTAACAATTGACATGTAAATTCTCTGCCCACACGTACAATACAATCTATCGTATCGTACACGCGGGGGGGCCAAGCGTAATCCATAGCTTACTATTAGTGTTGATTGATTTAATCAAGAACAGTGAAAATCGAGGTCGAGACGATTTTTCGATCCGTTTTTTTCTGGTAAAATCGGGCCAAGAACACAATTTTACCAGGAAGAATAAAAAAAAAAAAAATAATCGACTCGATCTCGATTTTTGGGAAATTTATCATCTCTATGAGAGCTATGAATTACTGTAATTGCAGCATGCATATCACCACGTATAAAGCGCAATACATGCCAAAATGCGCACTGAAATACGTGGCCAAATAAGCCGTGTGAACATACCCTTGGGGTAAGAACACACAAATTGTTCTCAAATGGACACAGTGCAGCCATGACCCAGGTGAAAACCTATGCCGCACCCCACAACAGTGATTTTTAACTAGCTGGAGAGGTGACCGCACAGATTTGCTGGTGAACAGCTGTAAAACCTTACGGCCATTAACAATGAATACTTACCGATTGGGAACGGTCATGCAATTTAGTCAGCATTGACCTGCAAATCTGTGCAGCTTCTTATTGTGCTAATTAAAAGTCACCAAACCCGCTCTCTGTATTCCTACCCCTATATTACTTCTTGCTATATTCATCTCTAACTTTGGCTCGAAAACCACAGTGTATTTTGTTTCCCCACCATTAAGACCGGAGAATGGTTAAACTTGATGGAGAAGTATCTTTTTCAACGTAACGTTCTATAGAAGTGCCGTAAAGGTTCTGGGCTTCTCCAAAGAAAAAAGAACAAAAAGAAGAATACAGACATGATTACACATTCCAATACCAGCAGCACACTACTAGCACTAAAAAAAACTATCAAAAGGCACATAGGAATTTTTGAAAAAGCATTTCTGCTACTTAGGATATATGAAACATTTTTCGAGGTTCTTAGTTCACATTTTTGATCAAAAGTGCTTAAGCCCCCCTGCCAATCAGCAAGGGGACCTCAAATGCAGGTGGGAACCTACACTAATGTTACCTCTCTTTGGTGCCTGTTCAGACCTCCACACTTCAGGGAGTGAAGGCTCTAGCTATAAGGTACACTGCATTGATATAAAAACCTGTGAAGGATGGAGTGCGAAAAACCAACAACGAGGCAGCTACTCCCCCATATGGACAACAATATTTGGTTTTGCACATCCAATATCAGCAGCACACTACTTGCTGATTGGGAGGTGGGCTTAAGTACTTTTGATCAAAAATGTGAACTAAGAACCTCAAAAATGTTTCATGTATCCTAAGTAGCAGAAATGCTTTTTAAAAAATCTCTATGTGGCTTTTGATTGTTTTTTTTAGTTAGTAGTGTGCTGCTGATATTGGAATGTGTATGTATGTTGCTGCCACACCAGTGTGCACCTATGCTCATTTTTTCAAAAAAGTTTTTTGGATGTGCAAAACCAAATATTGTTGTCTATAGACATGATTAGGCAACAAGAGAAAAAATTCTAATCATCTGACAAGAACCCACTACCAGCCCAATGGGTCAACCCAGCCCCAGACAACAAGATACATGTTCTCCGAATGATTACAGTAGATTTTAAAAAAAATATATATCTATATATGGAAAAAAAAAATTCTATTAGAAAAAGATTCACAGATTGGATTTTCTTCCCGAGCCTGGAGCACGGTCTTTGGTTTCTGAAGCCCTAATCTGTGGGCACAGCAGATATTCCTGTTCCGAAACCTGTAAGTGCTGTGTCACGTCACACACCTCAGAGATGAGCAAACACAATGGAACTCAGCCCAGCGGCTGTGTTTTTATAGCCTTCACCTGAGCAACAGAATTGGACGTGTTTTTTGTAATTTCCCCAGGGCTGGAAGGCTCAGCTGTGAGCTACATGTCAAGTCTTTACAAGAAAGTCCATCCCCGAATGGGTTAAACCTAGGAATCCTGGGTAGGAGGTGTAATCTCAGCATGTTTGGGGAGGAGGGATTTTCTACACCTGTGTCAATAGGTAACTCATTCCCCATACTGATCAGCCATCCAGGAGGGAGCATAGATTACGGGCTACAGCGGCTCCAGGTAGGAAATCTGATAATTCTCGTCATGTACAGGTCTTATTTATAGCTTACACTCTGTATAATCTGTAATGTTATGCAGTATACAGGTATTGTGATTTATAGAACTTAGAATTTTTACTGTTTTGTATCTTCATTACTACGATGATGGTCATTTTTGCTGATTTTATATCTTCCTTTTGGGTTTTTCTGTCTTCAAATTATGACCGTTATGACATCTATCTGATTGATTATCATTGATTGACCATACTGACATTTTTGTCTTGGGTTGGAGAAGGTTGGGCACATGTTTGGTAATACAAAAAGTGCAGGGAATTAAAAATGTAGTCAATGGTGCTTACAAATGTATATGAAAGGGAATGTAGAACTGTTTGGCCATGGCAGTCAATGGTAGGTATGTGGGGCTGTAGAGATATGTGTTTGGTGGGACTTTTAGACGATTCCAAGGAATGTAACTCTGAAGACGCTGTAGACCAGTGTTTCTCAACTCCAGTCCTCAAGACCCAACAACAGGATACGTTTTCAGGATTTTCTAAATTTTGCACCGGTTATATAATTATTGTCAGTGCATTCTGTAGGAGATCCTGAAAACATGACCTGTTGGTGGGTCCTGAGGACTGGAGTTGAGAAACACTGCTGTAGACCAAACCCTACTTGGTTACGGTACATTGGAAAAGATACTTGTCCATCAAGTTTAACCATTCTCAGGTCTAGTTTCTTCCTTAAGTCGAAGACAAAATACCCACCAATATTATTATTCTTATTATTATTTTTTATTTTAAAGCGCCATTGATTCCAAGGAGCTGTACATTCAAGGGGGGTTACATACATAAGAAATGCAAACAAATTACAATGGTTACCGATTAAATGACTGACAACTGATACAGAGGGAGAGAGGACCATGTTCATTAAGGCTTACAATCTACAAAAGGGGAGGAAAGAGACAGAAGGTGGGGGGCCGACATGTTGGTGAGGTGGTGCAGGGGAAGAGGGGTTATTGCTGGTAATAGGCTCCAGAAGAGATGGGTTTTCTGGTTGCTTTTTTGAAGCTGGTGAAAGTGGAGGAGAGTCTGATGTGTTGGGGCAGTGAGTTCCAGAATATGGGGGAAACATGAGAGAAGTCTTAGGGTATGCTCACACGGCTTTTTTTTTTAGGCCTAATTGCGGGTGCATTTCACTGGGTATTGCGCTTAATACGTGGCAAAATGCACCCTGCAATTACGGTAATCCATAGCTCTCATAGAGAGCTATAGATTACGCCTCATCCCCCAACACGTACAATACGATCATATAAGATAAGTGACATGTCAATTATTTGCAGCGCATAATGCATGTCTATGTGGCCAGGGGGTCAGCGCGAGCTCCCGAAACACACCATGTGAACATACCCTTAGAGACAGTTTTACATGGGGCTGGGTTACACTGTGGGGTTTTCTATGCTTATTTTGTAGTAGTCCAAAACTCAGAAGAGGTACAAGCCTTTGCATTGCGTTGTGGGCTACATTCCTGGTTATGACTTACAAATCTACCAGACTCTCTAGGGGTGGGCAGTCAGAGATTGTTTTCTCTTACTGTAAATAACATTTTCCTGTATTAAACAACAAATTGATCAAACATCATTTATTTCTATATTAATGAAAACTTTCAATGGCGTTAGATAAGAGTTAATGCCTTGCCCTTCTATGGATACTTTTATAGAATCTGCCAATAGCTCTAGAGTAGGGCATCCAGGGCTTGTCTGCTCTTACTGCAAAGAACCCTTTCCTGTATTAAACTCCAAATTTTGCTAAAACTCACTGACCTCGACTGTTAAAATGTGCCCATATACCCTCAGCAGTAGTCGGCGGAACAAGATTGTTTGGCTGACATCTGTTCTACCTTATACACTTGGGTCAACCGAGATGGTATTTATTTTTGGTGGGAAGAATAGAAAAGGCCGCTTCCAGATCGTTCTCTTGGAAGGTCTTCATATACAGGCTAGGTATAAACTGTTTGTGGTGTATGTTTAGCATGTATGCCAGGAAAGCTCCTCATGTATCCGTTTAAAGTATATATGGGATTAAATGATCCCACGGGAGACAAAAGTGTGTTCTTTTGGCTTCCATTTGGCAACCATAAAAAAATATCTTTTTGAGGCATTTTTTTTCAGTCAAAAAAACATCTTCAAAAAAGGAAGCCCAATGGTATGTCCACACCAGACAGGCAGGCTGCAGAAACTTGTTCAAATTTTGAGCAGGGAAGCCAAAGCATTTCCACAAAAAAAATATATACTGTATATATTGTGGATTTGCTGTTGCATATCTTTAGAAAAAAGGGAAAAAAAATCTGGAGGGTTAAAATCCCCAGATGTTTGGATTTTGCAGGTAATCCATGCCAAGATCCATGCCAATAAATTTTATTGTGCGTTTTAATTTCCCCATTAGTCATTATCCGTAACGTATCTGCAAAATAAAATTAACATACTGCAAATTTAAAATCCAAACCCCAGGTCAAGTTCTGGGCTGATATGTATTTTTATTTTATTTTTTTAAAATTAAATGGCAGTGTATCCATGCTATATAAATATAACCGTAGCAGCCGTAACTCCAGGTCTCAAGGGGTCCTCCATGGGCCCCCCACATAGATGCCAGAACAAGGAATGGCAAGTTTGTGGCTTCCTGCTAACTAACACATCTACGCTGGTTAGTGTTGGACTGAGGTGTATAGGGCCCACAAGTGGAATTTCATTCTGGGGGCCCACCCTACAGCTATTGTCCATGCCTTGGCTTCCCCTGTAGGCCAGTCCGAGCCTGATGCTGGTTGATATATGGCAGTATTTTTTATATTGTTTATTATTCACACTCATGCTGCTGCGATTCCTGATATTAGGTGTTGGGGACCTGATCTCATTTTGCTATGGGGCCCTATGAATTCTAGTTACGCCTTAAACATGCCGGTAGGAACTCTCTGTATTGTTTTTCAGGCCTGGGACCTTTTAATGGTTCTCTGCATTCGATCCATGAAAATCTAACCTCAGGGACCCCCACTAATCAACACTGAGATTGTGCCCCTTAAAAATTAACATAAGCATAGTGGCTCATTCATACGAATGGCTGTGTTTCATACTAAAGCTTGCCCTACTCGTCTGCCTGGGTTATGAGCCTGGTAATGTGATCTCCAAAGGAGCCTAATGAAATTGGCATAACATCTATAGATCTTCCCAGTTCGTGCAACCACATTCATGATATCTAAAGTTTTTATCACCTGGACATTGGACAGGTGGTCACCGGTTGTTGGGTCTTTGCCCATCAGACCCCTATTGATCACAAGAACTAGGTGGCCTAACTCTATTCTTGGTTGAGTTTCAGTGCTTTAGACATGGCTCCATGCAAACTCCTCCAAGCTGCGTTCTTGCACTGGAGCTCCATACTGGTGGTCAGTAGCAAGTCCCAGTAGGTGGACACCTATTGTTGTAGGTGATAAATGTTCCAGACTTGACTATCAATTTGAAGGAACATTCCATTAATTACCTGCTGTTTTAAGCCAAAACAAACTTTGTTTTTATTACCCTTTTGTAAGTAAGAACTTTAACCTAAGCTGTTTTTAACTATCGCACCTTGTAACTTCATACCTGCATTTCTAGATGATGCCTTTTAGTAGGGTTTTGGGTGTATTTTACCTGCTTTTTTGGTAAAAATGTGAGTGGTGAGTCATTAGGGACATAGCTGTTTTTGGTGGTGTCTCTTACTCGTTTTGTGGCATTTTATATTTGGTCGGTGGCTTCTTTTTTCCATTATATTATGTTTTTCTGCCAAAAAAACTGTTAAAATAGGTGGGAAACCCATTAGCAATCTGAGATGTAAAGATGACACAACCCTGTTGGCAGAGAGTGAAACGGACCTGGAGAAGATTATCATAAAGCTGAAAGAAGGAAGCGAGTAGATAGGACTTTACCTGAACATCAAGAAGACCAAGATGAGGGCGACCACCAAAAAAGACATTCATATTAAGATTAACCATGAAGAAAGAGAAGTGGTCGACAGCTTTGTTATTCTCGGATCCCTCATTGATCAAAGTGGTGGTTTGACAGTAGAGATCAAATGTTGATTAGCACTGGGGCAAGCAGACATGGTGAGCGTGGGTCAAATATGGAGTTGTCCCATTTACTGCCAAACAAAGACTGAAGACTGCCATTGTGTTCCCAATCATGACCTATGGCTGCGAGATGTGGTGGCTCCTGAAAGTAGCCAAAAAGAAAATCGGTGCTTTTGGGCCATGGAGCTGGAGAAGACTTCTAAAAATCCCAGGGATATCTAGGATCATCACAAAGATGTTCTTCATCTTAAAAACCCAGAATTGTCCCCAAACAGAAACTGATGTATTCTGGTCATGATTTGCAACGATTATATGGATTTTTTTTTTAAATTGTTTTTTTTGGGGGGTGGCGGGGTGGAGGGGGTGCAGATTGGGCTTAGATAATTTTTTAAAGTTCCCCTATATACATTACTCTCTGGCTTCTCCTCTGCTAGATCCGATAACATGACAGTGGGAGGATTGCTTGATGAAAGGATTTCATTGTGAGGTCCCACCATTGGAGTTGATTCTGGGGCCCTTCCTTCTGTGCATGCCTCTTAGGCTATGTTCACACGGCTTAAATTTCAGTCCGTAATTACGCGCCGGAGTGCGAAAATTACGGGCTGACAACGTCCCAGGCATTACGGTAATCCACAGTTCTCATAGAGAACTGTGGATTACATCTCCTGTCCCTGCTCGGCGAATCCGCCGGGCGGGGAAATAAGTGACATGTTAATTACTAGCGGCGTATACACGCCGTTGGTAATGAATGTCTATGGTAATGAATGTTGGTAATGAATGTCTAGGGGGTGTCGGCCCCCTGCTCCCTCCTCCGCTCCCGTCCCCGGCCACACGGCGTATTTACGTCTCGCAATTAAGCCGTGTGAACCTAGCCTTATACTCTGCTTCTTGCTTTTTGCCTCTATCTTCCTGACTTTATGCATCTCCCAATGATATATTTGTAGTTTAAAAGTAACTCCAGGTATCCAGGGGCCCACCGGGAGTTTCCCCTGTTCCCCAATGAGCCAGTCCGAGCCTGCACCTATATCACTATACACTGCTATATCATCGGCAGACTTGCGTGGCTAGTGGTGGCTGATGGACCAGGTGCCCCAGCATAGGGGTAAGGATTGGCGATGCTGGGGTTGCACTTCAAGTGCACTTCTGCTGAATGCAGTTTCTGCACTCCAAATGGTACAGTTAGTCTTGGTTTAGACAATTAACGAGTATGCAAACTGTTTTTTTTTTTTTTTTTTTTTAACACATCTATTCTATACAAAGACACACAGTACAAAATGTAGTAGGTTCATTTTGAATGGTGTAGGCTCCTGGTTTTTTTTTGTTTTTTTTTGTGCTATACAAACATACCTTCTAAATGGAGGCCAAAATTACACTTTTGGCCTTTGTATGGCCAGTATATCCTATGGGTACATGTTTGGAGTTTTATCGGTATATAGGCTAAATGTACACCATACATTTAGCCTATATACCTAGCCATACACAGCACTTTAGATCTTGTTATTTCGTTTTTTCATTGTTATTTGAAAATATTGTCATTACATGTATCTGTGGTTTTTAATTTGTTAAATATATTGTTTCTGCAATAACCTGGATTTACAGAACACACTCCTTTACTAGTGGCTCAAGTGCACACGGTCCATCTAACCCATTACCAGGGCGGTTAAGCTCTACGTGTGGATGAAACAGTTAAATTACGCGGCGAACGCAGGAACATTAAAAAAAATCCTCAACACAGCATCAACAATACACTGTGGTTCTGCCATTAACAAATATAGAAACTTGACGAGCTACAGATACAAACCACAACCGCGTCATGTGGCCCTACCCTCACTGTAGGTCTAGATCAGGTCAGGTGTAGGCTATCGGCTATACGCATCCTCATGTGCTAATGAGCATCAGGTATTCGTGTATTATTGCAGGAGGTAATATGGCGTGACTAAGCTTACCTTAAAATAGATGCAATTGGTTGGAAACTATGGAAATACTGCGTTCTGCTTCTTCTAAAGCCTCATGCATGAAGATATATGATGGACATGTGTTGTATGGATCTATAATGGAGCATTCATAGGCTGCTAGGGCCCATATTATATTGGTGTATACCCCCAATCTTCAAATCATGGTAAATTGTATTGGATCCCATATCCCAGGTGAGGGCCCCCATTTTCTTTTTTTCTGGTACATTGTGTATAAAGTACATGACCCAAAGAAGCTCCTGTCCTCATAGAGGGTGATTTCCAGCTTCTAGCAGCTCTCTGGTGTTATATGGAAGGACGCGCTATATCTGGATTAGTATCTGCTTCATTTTCTTTCCTCTTTATTTTGCATTATGCTGGTGACTTTTTTTGAAGCTTTGGAACCAGTAACAAGTTTTCCATAGAGTTATGGTTTCATCATACAATGGTTGTCTTGTAACCAGTTCATACTGTACATTGGGGGATCTTTGTATAACAAAGGGCTTCTGACATTAAAACGTTTGTTCTCAATCATTGCCGGCTGTGTCGTCGGCCGTCAGTCCTTCGTCTGCTGCTTTGTGTATTTTATACAAGTAGCAATTATCGTGTGGTTGTAATACTTCTCTCCATGTTAAAAGGAGATTTACTGCTGACAATAATGGAGATGAAAGACCGAGTTCTGAAGATATGTGGTTATGCGATAAAGAATATTACTCAGCAAATTTACTGTTCACAACATTGGGAAAGTGTTACCAGTACTTGATTTCTAGTCATACGTAAAGGTGTTTTTGTTTTAGCATCCATTTTTTAGTTTGTTTTGTGTTGTCTTTTTGGGTTAAGAGGTCACAGTTCCTATTGGAACAGACTCATCTGAACGCTCAACTGAACATGACATAAATAGTAAAAATCAACAGTGACTCGTGTTTATGAGTTCATAATGACGCTTTACAGAAGTATTACTATATACAAGAAAAAACCTACTATAATACTGACAACTATGTATAAGAACATAACTACCATAATACTGTTCCTATGTACAAGAATATAACTACTATAATACTGTCCCCTATGTACAAGAATATACTACTATAATACTGCCCTCTATGTACAAGAATATATACTATAATACTACTCCTATGTACAAGACTATAACTACTATAATACTGCTCCTATGTACAAGACTATAACTACTATAATACTGCTCCTATGTACAAGACTATAACTACTATAATACTGCTCCCCATGTACTGGTATATAAATACTATTATACTGCTCCTATGTATAAGTATATAACTACTATAATACTGCCCCTATGTACAAGAATATAACTACTATAATACTGCTCCTATGTACAAGAATATAACTATTACAATACTGTCCCTATGTACAAGAATATAACTACCATAATAAAGCCTCTTATCTAGAAGAATATAACTACTATAATACTGCCCCCTATGTATTAGAATATAACTACTATAATACTGCCCCATGTACAAGAATATAACTACTATAATACTGCCCCTATGTACAAGAATATAACTACTATAATACTGCCTCTATGTACAAGAATATAACTGCTATAATACTGCCCCCTATGTACAAGAATATAACTACTATAATACTGCTCCTATGTACAAGAATATAACTACTATAATACTGCCCCCTATGTACAAGAATATAACTACTATAATACTGCCCCCTATGTACACGAATATAACTAATATAATACTGCCCCTATGTACAAGAATATAACTACTATAATACTGCCCCCTATGTACAAGAATATAACTACTATAATACTGCCCCCTATGTACAAGAAATAACTACTATAATACTGCCCCCTATGTACAAGAATATAACTACTATAATACTGCCCCCTATGTACAAGAATATAACTACTATAATACTGCCCCCTATGTACAAGAATATAACTACTATAATACTGCCCCCTATGTACAAGAATATAACTACTATAATACTGCTCCTATATACAGGAATATAACTACTATAATACTGCCCCCTATGTACAAGAATATAACTACTATAATACTGCCCTCTGTATACAAAGATATAACTACTATAATACAGCTCCAATGTACAAGAATATAGCTACTATAATACTGCCCCTATGTACAAGAATATAACTACTATAATACTGCCCCTATGTACAAGAATATAACTACTATAATACTGTCCCCTATGTACAAGAATATAACTACTATAATACTGCCCCCCTATGTACAAGAATATAACTACTATAATACTGCCCCCTATGAACAAGAATATAACTACTATAATACTGCCCCCTATGTACAAGAATATAACTACTATAATACTGCCCCCTATGTACAAGAATATAACTACTATAATACTGCCTTCTATGTACAAGAATATAACTACTATAATACTGCCCTCTATGTACAAGAATATAACTACTATAATACTGCCCTCTGTATACAAAGATATAACTACTATAATACTGCTCCCAATGTACAAGAATATAACTACTATAATACTGCCCCTATGTACAAGAATATAACTACTATAATACTGCCCCTATGTACAAGAATATAACTACTATAATACTGTCCTCTATGTACAAGAATATAACTACTATAATACTGCCCCCTATGTACAAGAATATAACTACTATAATACTGCCCCCTATGTACAAGAATATAACTACTATAATAATGCCCCCTATGTATAAGAATATAACTACTATAATACTGCCCCCTATGTACAAGAATATAACTACTATAATACTGCCCCTATGTACAAGAATATAACTACTATAATACTGCCCCCTATGTACAAGAATATAACTACTATAATACTGCCCCTATGTACAAGAATATAACTACTATAATACTGCCCCTATGTACAAGATTATAACTACTATAATACTGCCCCCTATGTACAAGAATATAACTACTATAATACTGCCCCCTATGTACAAGAATATAACTACTGTGCCAGAAAGGTGTGAACATGCAGGTAAAAACTAACACTTGTATGCAGATGTTTAAGCATAGAGGCTGAGGTGGGTCCTTGCAGGCTTGGACATGTGGGTGCTGTGAACTTCACGTCCTCTTTGCCTTCCCTGAGCTATTTGAGCAGCGTCTCTGTTGATGATACAGGTGCAGGCAGCCTCATTAGTACTTGCAGTCACGGCTTTCCATACACCCCCCTGACCCTAGAGGATGTCATTATGATGTGTACAGACAGATCTTTGGCTTATTATATTTGGGCTTGTGTACAGTCCTCATTCTCTATGCAGCCGTATAATGAGCTGACCAGGGAGTTGAATCCCTATATCCATACTAAAGTACAGCATTGAATATCTGACTATGGTTACACCATCTGAGTCCTATCATGGATACAAAATACCTAATTGGTGATGCAGCTCATTACAGCGTACGTTTACCCCTAATGAGAGGATAAACCGTCGTTGGGGTTCACGCCAAAACTTATGTAGAAAGACTGCATCATAGCAAAACTGACAATGTGGGCCAAGGGGGAAGTCAGAGGTATAGCAACAGATAATTAAAATTTGTGGCCGCTGTGCATGACCGTATTATTTTTATAATACATGGCTTTCTAGTTAATTACTGGGATATTCTGTACTGAACTATGCAGTAGTTACTCAACAGGGGGGGGGGGTTTCTCTTTTTTATTTTTCTTGATGTTTTGTCCTACAGTGAGAAAATAAGCCATATAATGCCGTACGTTGGTAGTGCTCAGATCTGTCCCTGATTGGTTTCAACCGAATTTAAAGGGGTTTTGCCACAATCTCATTTCATACCTCCTGTATCCAGCTCCTCAGCTTTGTGTGCCCAGAAGGGGGCGTTTGTGATTTGTTTGAACTGCCTATCATGTGACCTAGCAGAATGACATCACCAGGCCTTCCTCTCTGTAGTCAAAGAAAGGTCTTTGTGTGAAAAGCTGCATGTAGATACAATGTAGTTCAGAGTTAAAGTTTTTGCCTCACAGCACAAGGGTCCTCGGTTCAAATCCCTGCAGGAACCAAACCTGTGGATTTTTTCATCTTTATCAATGCACAGACCTCATTGAGGTTTCTTTTTTAATTTATTTGCACTGTTCGACTAATTGCTAAGGAGCACAGGGGACGGGAGTCGAATGACAGCACCTGGGGTTTGAACACTCAGTAGCTGCCTGAGAGAAGAGGTGATGTCTGAGCACGTACGACCAGGACTGAGGAGCTCTCAGCCCTGGTCGTATCCCCTGGAGATGAGCTGTAATCAATGGATCACTAGAGGAGCAGCTAAAACAAAAACAGTGCAGAATTTTTAATAATGATGAATGGTGAAAATGTTTATTATTTAATTTGTAAGTTTCCCACGTCAATTTTACATCATGGCAAAACCCCTTTAAGATTATATTGGACTTTGAATTTTTGTCTCTCTGACCTAATCCTGATCATAACTTTAACTCTAACCCTAAATTGGGGGTAAGGGTTGATTTTAATTGTTCTGTAGGGCTTAACTTACTTGAGCCCTTAATCATATTGCGCGTGAACTTAGGGTGACGGTAAAACAAAAATAAAAATAAAATCCAGCTCACTATATCTAGAAATGCACAGAGCACTGACCTAACAATGTAGAAAAAAAGTTGGTCCAACTTAAAGTAGAAAAATAAATCCAAAATGTATTTGTATATCATATTAATATGATTAAGGGATCAAGTAGCCTGAAACGCGTAAGCATGTCTGTTTTTTTGCTACACGGTTTTTGGTATACATATTGAAATTTTGGATTTATTTGTTACGCTGGGCCAAGTTTTTTTTTTTTTTTTTAGTTTTTCTGAATTGTTAGTGTCAGGTTCATGCATTTCTGCATATAGTCTGACCTATGTTATGTATGTAACCCTCTTCAAATGTACAACGCTCTGGAACTAAGGGCATTCTAAAATAAATAATAATAATATGGTGAGCTAGATTTTCTTTTTGTTTTAAAGGGGTTGTTTCGCTACACTGATTCATCTTACTTCAGTCCTGTTTTCTTGGTTTCATTTTGAATTCAGGGGCCTGTTTACTGGCTTCCACTAGTCTGCAGTAGAAGCCAAGTATGTAGCTATAGCAACCAGTGCTGGCAGCCTATCAGGAGACATCATACAGGTCTGTAGCTATAGCAACCAGTGCTGGCAGTCTATCAGGAGAGATCAAACAGGTCTGTAGCTATAGCGACCTGAGGAGCTGATGCAGCCCATACGGCCCATACATGAGGGTTCTCTACAAGTCAGGGGTCACCAGCGTCCCCCTGCTTGCTATTAGCTATCGGAGCAATGGGTGCATCCATCGATTGCTGCATTGGTTTAGGTGGTGCAGTCTGGAAGTTAAAATCTAACCCCTCCCTCCCTTCCTTGTGTCAATATTTGATCTTTCTTATTGTTGAGCTGATACTTCCAATTGAAAAGATTCTCCAAAATGTTTTATCCAAAAGACTTTGAAATATTTGGCCCCTTTAAATGCAAACTCGAAACGCATATGGTTCCTTTTCACACCTAAATGGCTTTGTTGTGCACACAATGGAGGTTTCAGGTGAACTTGCATTAGACAGTGAAACCTATTGTAAGGGCACCGTTGATGAGTTGCCTAATGTAATGATACAAAAGATGGACTGTCACCTCCTAAGAGGAAATTGAGTCATGTCTGCTACTGGGTATAGAAGTCATTTGGTCCAATGCCTCATTGCCTCACCTCCAGCTTCTCATGCCAGGCACAAGGATCTGTCAAGCTTTCACTATGAAGTCTATGGGCTTTAGTTATCAAAACTGTCTAAAAGTAGGACTCTCTGTTGCCCATAGCAATCAAGCTTGGCTTTCATTTTTCCAAAGTAGTTTGAGCCTTTCCCACCACAGTGATTGTTTTTAGTTTTTTTTTGCTTTGATCTTTTTTCCCTTTTTTATCATAGACTTTATTTTTTTTCTCTTTTTCACTTTATCAGACTTTTTTGTTTTTACTTTTTTCACTTTTTTCTTAGACCTTTTTTGTTATTTTTTTCACTGTTTCAACAGACTTTTTGCTTTGATCTTTTTTCATTTTTTAACAAACTTTTTTGTTATTTTTTCACTTTTTATCAGACTCTTTTGTTTTTATTTTTTTCACTTTTTTCTTTTTTCACTTTTTTCTTAGACCTATTTTGTTATTTTTTTCACTTTTTTATCATAGACTTTTAGTTTTGATCTTTTTTCATTTTTTTGGCAGACTTTTTTATTTTTATCTTAGACAGTTTTGGTTTTATCTTTTTTACTTTTTTATCAGACATTTTTGTTATCCTTTTTCACTTTTTAATTATAGACTTTGTTTTGATCTTTTTTCACTTTTTGTAATAGACCTTTCTTGTTTTATTTTTTCACTTTTTTATCACTTTTGTTTTTATCTTTTTTACTTTTTCTTTTTTTAACTTTTTAATCACTTTTTTGTTTTTCCTTTTTTCACTTTTTTTTTGTCATAGACCTATGAGAAACAGAAGAATAGCAAAATCCCTTATAGCAAAGAATAAAGCTTAACCTTTAGTAAATATCCATAACACCTATTTTATATGAATAAAAGCTAAATTGCCCAAACAACAAAAATCACTAATGAAAAGAAAAGGTCAAAAAAGTATAGACAAACTAAGGGTATGTTCACACGGCGTCTTTTTGTCTGTGTAACATACGCTTTTTAGCTGCGTGTTTGGACCCATCTGTCGGTCCTCAAACAGATTACAGATAAGTAATCCAACTTGTTTCGTATACCATCTAGCATAGAGTTACCTCACGAGCTATCTACAAAGCTCTATTAGTCCAAAAGTGAGCAATGGTAAAATCAAATATATTCTTCTTTTCATTTTCACAACAATTGTCTAACTTTCTTAAGACATGCGTACAAATATTAAAAGCGAATAGAAAATGCTACGGTATACTTAGTTTTTAAGTACGGTGCAACACATCGGTTAGGTGTCTGACAAGTACATTAAAGGGGTTGTCTCACTACATTGATTCATCCTGTTTTCTTGGTTTAATTTTGAATTCAGAGGTGTGTTTACTGGCTTCCACTAGGCTGCAGTAGAAGCAAGGTCTATGGCTATAGCAACCAGTGCTGGCAGCCTATCAGGAGATATCAAACAGGTCTGTAGCTATGGCGACCTGAGGAGCTGATGCAGCCCATACAAGAGGGGATATCTAGGAATAGGTAGGACACGGTTATTGGACACATATTGCAAAGTGACTTGTTTTTACAAGATCTTTAATATAAAAAGCAGAAATCCTTGTAGTGAGACAACCCCTTTAAGGATAGTGAGGAGACGCCTGACTGGGAGAAATGTTCACCTGTGTTTACTGCTGCGACGTTTTGAAGGTAACACCCTTTTTTCTCAACCATTGCTTGAGAAAGAACTGGTCCTCAAATGGATCCGAACACGCAGCTAACAAATAGCAATGGGATTTACATTGCTTTTAATATGAAACGCGCATTGGTGTTAATACATGGAAATCCCTAAAGAAGCATTTATGCTTTTTATCATACATGAAAAAACTTTTAGACTCTAAGTTCACATGTTTTTGATCAAAAAATGTTCAAGCCACCCATGAATTTACAACGTGATCTCAGGTCGGGTGGTCCTACGGTAGCTTTACCTCTCAATAGAGCCAAATTCAGGCCTCTCATTGGGTCAACCGACCTCCTTTATCCAGAGAGAAAGAAATAAAAAAACACACCAACCCTACAAGCTGCACTCATATAACAGCCTGTGAAAGTGGGCGTGGTGCAGAAAACCAAAATGGAGGCGCCCCTTCCTCCCTATATAGATTAAAAACAATATATGCCAAATACACGAGTGATCGCCGATGCGTCTCATTGCGTCTTTCGGATCCGTTCCAAGAATTGACATGTCAAATCTTGATCTGAAAGATGCACCAGGAGCCCTATTAACAGGCTCAGACTGGCGCACAGTGTAAAAGGGCAAACCCCTGGTGGGCCCATGAGCATGGCAGACCTGGAGAGGGTTTTTAAATCCATATACATCCTCAAAAGAGGCAAAAAAGTAGAGAAACGTAGGCAAAAATCAAGAGGCAGCGTATAGGAGGCATGTACAGTCATTTGCAGTAGCTGTAGGGTGGACCCTAAAATAAACTCCACCGGTGGGTCCAGAAACAGCTCAATTGGTGGGCCCCTCGAGTCAACTCCACCTGTGGGCTCTAGACCTCCCAGTCCGACACTGCCTATTATAAACTATAGGGTTTGGTCCTGCTGTATCCAACACACATCCAAACACGTAGCTGCATGTTTGGGTACATATTAGATATGTTTCACATGCGATTGCTGCAGAATTTTTGGATCCGATTTTCGAATCCAACACAGATCCAAAATCAGATACAAAATCACCATGTGAACATGCCCTAAATACAAAAAAAGTTCAGCAAGACTCGCCCAGGTGCAGCTGCATTAGTTAAATCATGATCCTTGGATCAGTTCAAATATTCCATAGCACGGATCCTTGCAGGCTCGAATCGCACATCAAGACTTAAATCCTTCTATCCAGCTTGTTGGTACTAAACATTATTATTAAATACTTACTGTATCTTTCACGTGCTCTTTTTATGGGGACAATCCTATTTTTGACCCAAATCCCCCTTTCTCTTTTACTCTTTAGATGTCCCTGTTTATGTCCTGAGAAATCCGCTTCGACAAACTTCCTATACTGCTTCAGAAAATGTTTGGCTTCCAGTTCTATATTGGACAACAAAAAATGCCCATAATGTCATGATCTGATTAAGTATGAATCATTTTTTATAATTTCTACTTTTTCAGTTTCATTACAATTTCCAATTTCCACAAATAATTTCTGAAGTAGCGTGTAAAAGTAAAAATGGTAAAATTATCTAAATTTGTATGGAAAAAAACCTTATCTTTTACAAATTACAAATGTCTCTCTTTGACCGTTCAAAAAGTAATGGGTTAACGTGTTGAAGTGTGGATATCCCATTGTCACCGGCTGACTTTTGAACAAATCTATAGAGCAAGATATAAGCACAGCCTAAAAATACCAGGTGCAAGTCATTTGTGATCTTCAGGATGTGGGAGTTACCTGGTTACTATCTATAGGAGCTCGGTTATCTCTGGAACATAATGTGAAATATTCTCCTCCGTGACGTCAGCAGGCCCTTGTTATCTGAGCTGTAGTATAAGCTTTTCTTCTCAGGTGACACATCTGTAAGTCAAAAAACATCGAGAGTCTTCTAAAGTCATTACCTGTATAATAGATACACTCTGGGTGGCAGAAACCATGGCCGCTCAATACGGGGGCTATTGCCCCTTGAAACTTTGTCCAGAGGCCACCGCACTCTGGACAAATAACCCCTAGATGAAGAAACCTAAGGATTTCTCTTTCCAGGTCCTCCTCTGTAGATCCTACATGTTGTGGGGTTGTTAGGTTTTGCTTCAGTTACCAAAATTTCTCTTGGCTGACCTAGATCTGTGATCATCAGGCCAAGGATAGGTGTCTTGTTGGCACCCAGTACACAGGATATAAATTTAATATAAAGGAATTCCAACAATTTTCAGATATTGTATGACCAGATTTAAAGTCTTTTGATTAGAACAACTTAACATGGAACTTTTGATACTGTGGTACTAGGGTCTATGGGCCCTCTAGGGGCTTTGGTACGATAAATAGTTTTTGGCCCCTAATAGTTAACCAACTGCTATACCGATCATGTAATCCTTGCTGAAGTTTCTCAGGACTTTTGCCCATTGCCTAGATGACCAATGCCATAGTTAAAGTCTAATCCAAATAACAGTGGCACACTAAAACTAAGTAAAACATCAAAGGCATATAGGAAGTTTAGCTTAAACACTTTTGATCAAAACTGTGAACTAAGAATCCCAGGTTTTCACAATTCCTTAGCAGTAATGCATTTTCAAAAACTTCCTATATGCCTTTGATGTTTTGCTTAGTTTTTAGTGTGCCACTGTTATTTGGAATAGATGTATGTTATTGCCTTGCCAGTGTGCCCCTATGCTTACGTTTTTTTCAAAAAATGCTTTTGGATGTGCAGAGTCAAATAGAGTTTTTTTTTTTTTATAGTTAAAGACTAAGTCTAACTTCACATGGATCTAACAATAGGTCCTAGAAGGGAAATCCTAGATCACTTTGACGCTATTAGTCCAAGTCCTTATGGATATGGTGCAATATGTGGTCATGTTACACTTGTGTGAAATCGGCCTTACTCATATTTGCCTACTCTCCACTAAACTCCTGGAAAAAGGGAAGTCCTCCTGGCTCCCAGAAGAGTTGGCAAGTCACCCAGGTGCTGGGGATGGTGCAGGCTCAGAAGCTGTGTCCACAACATCTGTAGGCTGTAATGTACAGCCAAGGTCCTTACCAACCTGCTAGGATCTGAACTAATAGCCCACTTCCTCTGGCCCAAAAGGGAGGAAACCCCTGATGGGCCCCTGAGATTAGGAGGCCTAGGGCTGTTTTAAAGTTTAAAAGGAAGAGGCAGAAAGCAAGAGATGTTTACAGTAACTACAGAATGGACCCCAAGAATCACCTCCACCGACGGGCCCCAAGAATCTGCTCCACTGGTGGGCTCCAAGCAAGAATCAACTCCACTGGTGGGCTCCAAGCAAGAATCAACTCCACTGGTGGGCTCCAAGCAAGAACCAACTCCACTGGTGGGCTCCAAGCAAGAACCAACTCCACTGGTGGGCCCCAATTACCAACTCCACCGGTGGGCCCCAATTACCAACTCCACCGGTGGGCCCCAAGAACCAACTCCACCGGTGGGCCTTGGCATCGCAATCAGACACTGGTCACACTTGTGTCCAGAAAGCTGAGATATGTTGAGATAGTCTTTATATCAGAATGCTGCCTGTGATCTGGAAGAAACACTGTAATCACCTGAGCTTTTCTACCTCTAAGAAAGTAGCTTCTCCACCGTTTCAGAAAAATTCTATTTTTGACTCCTGGACCTAGCAGAGATGCTATTTTAGAACATGGTCAATAAATCGCTAGTGATCAGTGTTTGCTCTCAATCAAAAGTACCACAGGGTCAATTCAAAGCGTTGCAGTGCGAGAAACCCATCAAGCAGCTCCCCATATGGTCAGCTGTCACCACAGAGGGCTCTTGGGATGAACTGCAGTCACTGCTGACGTGTCGCTCTCATGTTTGTATGGTATTTAAAGTGATAATTTCTTGGGCATTAACCTTTTCTGATCCAAGCCAATCAATTGATTATTGTAACTCGGGTTTCCTATACTTTTAGTGCATTAAGCAGCCTGAGACATCCTGTGGTCCTGATATCTACTGATAACTGCTGCAGACAGAGGATGACTTGCGTAGTGATCGATAAATCACGGCTATCTTGCCCCTGTATAGTTTCTTGTGCAACCCCCTCAGCTCCTGCACTAGCCACGGAGTGTCTCTTTAAATTCATACATTTCAGCACAGGGCCGGACTGGGAATAAAAATCAGCCCTGGCACTAAGCTCCCATCAGCCCACATACAATATCCGCTTAAAAAATTCCCCTTGTTCTCGCACCTCGCCACTTTCTAAAATAAACTACACTATAAAGATGCACCAAAAACGCTCCGTGTGAAGGCATTTTTTATGTGTTTTGGGTGTGTTTGTGTGCAAAAAGGCAGAGTAGTTAATTTCTGCATGAAAAAACACATCAAAAAATGCACCAAAAACCGCTCCGTGTGAAAGCCCCCTAAATACAAGCAAGAGAGAAAAACTGGTGCAGAGAAACCTCTAATCACAGAGTCAGGAGTGCACTTGCTTTACAATCAGGGACAAGCCTACGCTGCCATGACGTCTTCCCTGATGAGTTGTTCCCTTCCATTTTTTCTCCGTCCAGTACAGCATGCAATGTCTTCTTCTAGTGGCCACTACTCGTCCCTGTAGAATTTACCACAAATACATCTTAGACTCCTCTCTTTTCCAGCACTTTCCTATCAATTCTCAAATCTGTACAAGCTCCCTATCCATAGAGCCTCAAATAGTAATAGTGCCCCCTTGGGTGCCCCACACAGTAAAAAATTTGTAATTGTACCCCAAACAGGGTATGTTAGACCCTAAAAATTAGATATTAAAAAATGTCAGATAAGTGGCATGTAAATAGGTAGAACCCCATTAGGTAGGTAAACAGGGCCTTTCTCCATTAATTTGGTAGGTAGACAGGGCCTACCCCTGTAATTAGCCAGGAAGATAGGATAGCCCCCAGTAACTAGCCAGGTAGCTGGGGCTGTCCCCAGTAACTAGCCAGGTAGCTGGGGCTGTCCCCAGTAACTAGCCAGGTAGCTGGGGCTGTCCCCAGTAACTAGCCAGGTAGCTGGGGCTTGTCCCCAGTAACTAGCCAGGTAGCTGGGGCTGCCCCCAGTAACTACCCAGGTAGCTGGAGCTGTACCCAGTAACTAGCCAGGTAGCTGGGGCTGCCCCCAGTAACTATCCAGGTAGATGGGGCTGTCCTCAGTAACTAGCCAGGTAGCTGGTTCTGCCCCCAGTAACTAGCCAGGTAGCTGGGGCAGTCCCCAGTAACTAGCCAGGTAGCTGGGGCTGTCCCCAGTAACTAGCCAGGTAGCTGGGGCTGTCCCCAGTAACTAGCCATGTAGCTGGGACTGCCCCCAGTAATAAGCCAGGTAGCTGGGGCTGTCCCCAGTAACTAGCCAGGTAGCTGGGGCTGTCTCCAGTAACTAACCAGGTAGCTGGGGCTGTCCCCAGTAACTAGCCAGGTAGCTGGGGCTGTCCCCAGTAACTAGCCAGGTAGCTGGGGCTGTCCCCAGTAACTAGCCAGGTAGCTGGGCTGTCCCCAGTAACTAGCCAGGTAGCTGGGGCTGTCCCCAGTAACTAGCCAGGTAGCTGGAGCTGTCCTCAGTAACTAGCCAGGTAGCTGGGGCTGCCCCCAGTAATCAGCCAGGTAGCTGGGGCTGCCCCCAGTAATCAGCCAGGTAGCTGGGGCTGCCCCCAGTAATCAGCCAGGTAGCTGGGGCTGCCCCCAGTAATAAGCCAGGTAGCTAGGGCTGCCCCCCAGTAATTAGCCAGGTAGGGCCAGTAATTAGCCAGGTAGGGCCAGGGGCAGTAATTAGCCATGTAGAGCCAGTAATTAGAAGCCAGGGCCAGTATGTAGCCAGGCAGGGCTAGTAAGCAGCCAGTTAGGGCAAGTAATTAGCAGGCAGGGCCAGTAGGTAGCCAGGCAGGACCAGTAAGTAGCCAGGCAGGACCAGTATGTGGATAGGCAGGGCCAGTCTGTACGCTGGCAGGGCTATTTATAGGCAGGCAGGGCCAGTATATAGGCAGACAGGGCCACTTATAGGTAGGCAGGGCCACTATATAGGCAGGCAGGGCTAGTAGTTTAAAAAAAAAACAAAAAAACCCAAAAACAATACTCACCTGATGTCTTTCCTTCCTCTTCTCTCCTCGTCCGGAGCGGCCGCTGGCAGTCGAGTGCGGGGTGCTGCGTGGCCTCCTGGGAGCTGAACAGCGGCATGCGCCACGCGATGCAGGCGGTGACCATGATGGCTGGGTCTGTTACCCGCCCGTGCAGCCGTGTGGTGAGGGGGGCCTCTCAGCCCCCTGGCACAGGGGTCCGGTCAGGTATGCGACCGTTGTGCCCCTGGTATGTGCGCCGACACTCGGGGCCCGCCGGGGGGATGCCCGGTTTGCCCTATGGACAGTCCGGGCCTGTTTCAGCAACATAGAGAGGCCACCAGGGCAGATAACACAAGACATTTCACTTTTTCACGCCCATTTCAATTATAGAGAAAAGACACTACTGCTATGAACAGTGTTCAAGTATACTCCATATACTGAAATATAGCCCGGCCATGGAAATAGCTGCACTAACACTAGCAACATGTAACCCCCAGGCTGGGCTCCCATAAGATTTTCAAGTGTATTTACCTTGGAGTTTTTTACGACTAGATGTAAAACCTCTTTAAAACACTATAATGAGGAGGTACATATCTGACTTCCTGCAGTAAAACGTACAGCTTTACAGTGAAATCACATACCGGCTCCACATCCATGAAGCAGTCAAACAATAGCCTGAAAACTAGCTCCGGGCAATTGACTTCTGAGCAGTTTTTTACCATTCTGGATCTAGGTGAGTAGATTTTGTCGATTTGCTGCTTCACAAATTGTCAAAATAAGCAATTATTTTCCTTTTCAAAATTGCCAATTCATATGTTCATGTGACCAGCAAATGGAGGTTTTTACATCAGAAAACCTTTAGGATTTCCGGTTATGACTGAAAACCTCAAACTGTTTTTCAAAATTATTTTTATATTGTGAAGAGGAAAAAGAACATTTTTTGTCTAAACCCCCTAATGCTCTGTTCACACGATGAGTATTTGAAGTCGGAATCCCTTTTGGGATTTTGGGCCCCCGTTTATCAAGGAGTGTTATAGCCATGGTTCCAGGTGGGGCCGTCCGATCTCCCCATATTTTTTGATAGGCAGTCTGTAGCACAGGGTTAGTTTTTGAGGTTTGTATTTAATTTTTCTGTTTAGTGTAAGGCCATGTTCACACGGCTTATTTTGGGATGTATCTCGCCCTGTATTTTGCGCGTACTGCGCGAAATACGGGGCGAGATACGTCCCAGTCATTACGGTAATCCACAGTTCTCATAGAGAACTATGGATTACGTCTCCTCTCCCCGCTCGGACAATACGGCGAGCTGGAAGAGAAGTGAAATGCTACATATTCACGGCGTATTCGCGCCGTGGATAATGCATGCCTATGGGGCCGGCGAGCTGCCGACCCCCACCCCCCCCCCCACCCCGCCCCCATCCCGTTCCCGCCCCCGTACACACGGCGTTATTGCGGGGCGAAATACGTCCCGCAATTAAGCCGTGTGAACATGGCCTAAGCCTTTTTTCTTTTGGATCTTATGGATTATTGTTAGACCTAAAACATAACCTTTAAGGGCCAAATGTATGAAAACTGTCTTGGTCTAAGACTTTCCTTGATGCCCATAGAAACCAATCAGAGCTCCCCTTTCATTTCATATAGTGTTCTGAAAATGAAAGGGGCTCTGATTGGTTGCTATGGGTCTGATTATTTGCTAGGGCTCTGATTGGTTGTTTGGGGGCAACAAGAAAAGTCTTAGACCAAGACAGTTTTCATACATGTCCCCCTAATAGTCTAGTAAAATATGGACTATTTTTCCAGTGCTTAATTTTTGATTCTAGACAGCACATTATACTCAATTGGAGATGGCTTTACTTATCCTGTGATCTGCCAGTCAAAAGATTGCAGTTTCTATACATCCATACACCACAGTTTACTGTAAGTTCCTCAAGGAAAGATAGGGAAGATCTCTCCTTACGGAGAGCGCCTATATAGGTGTGTGGAGATTCGAAATTGCCTTTTTGCACTTCACGAAGCATCTGCATATCACAAGACATTATGGGGAAAAGGGGCTGAGAAGCTCAAGCGCCCCCCCTGTTGGATGTAACAAATCCTCAATTTGCTTTTGACCCACTGGGTCTTCGGAAAGCAAAAGGGAGATTTAGCCAAGCCAGCATCACCCATCTGTATACAGCGGTTTCAGAGTGTTTGCCCCTCGTCAGTACAGAGCAGAGCGATGCTGGCTTGGCTGAGTGGGAGGCAATGAGTGGCTCAGAAAGGAAACTCCCCTTAGGGGAGCACCTATATAGGCGTGGGGAGATTCAAAAATTGCCTTTTTGCACTTCAAAAGCTCTGTTATCACAGGCTAAGGGGAAGGAGCTGAGAAGCTATAGCTAAAGATAAGCAGAGCCAATTAGAAATTAAGGGACCTAACTCTCATAAAAGTGCTTCTGTCCCTTCTTTTTAGCAATTAGTGGAAGTCTCTGCACCTGACTCCCAGCAATGAAATAGGCGACATCTCAGAAGTTTGTAAAAATGTTAGTTATCCTTTTCAGATTTTTTTTTTCCAGTTCCCGAAGTGTTAAGCAAATAAAAAATTACATGAGGGTGACGAGACATTTGCATCTGGTTTTCATAAAACTGCAGAAAGATTTTGGTTTTATGTTTTTGCTTTGTATCGTGAAAGCGCTTCTATTTGTTCTTTCCCGAATCATGGATTATTCCACGTTCTATCAGATATGACCATGTGGGTAAAATGTCGCTATGTCTACCCAGTAAGTACGGGACTGGGGCCCTGTTCACATGGTAGAAATGCACATGGATTTTGGTGCTGAATTGTCATGTACTCTGTTGCAAAATCTGTGTTCACATAAGAACTTCATGACCCCAGGGCAACGCGAGTTGCGCGCCTGCCCTCCCAATCTTCCTTACCTTTTCCCTTATCCCCACCTCCCTGCGTACCCCCCCAGTGATGACACGACCCCCCCCCTGTTTGGATTAAATTGCCACGCAGCCGTTTTTTTAACAAAATACACAAAAAATATAACACAAACCATATAAAAAAATATAAAATCTGAAAACCCAATATAAATATAATAGTAAAATAAATATACCCCCAAAATTTAAAAAAAACCCACCTCTGCCCCGTGCCTCCCATAACTTTATTTTCTATATACAACCACAAAAAAACCCAATAATTTTTTATAACCAACCAGTACCAAACAGGAGCCGGGGTCCTTGACCCCAAAAAAAACCGACCCGGCGACCAATCCCCAAAGGGGACAAAACCACCATTTCCCCCCCAGCCTACCCACTGGCTCGGGGGGCCCAAAAGCCATACTCTAGGCCCTCTTTTTTTGGCTCCCCGGGGGGGGATAACACCCCGAAAAGCCCCCTTCGCCGGGCCGTCCAAGTTCCCCCAAAACTCTGGGGGAATCCTACCCCGAAACTCCCCACCAATTTTCTCCACCATCCAAGAACCTCGACCCCAAGCGAGAAAGCCATGCCCCCTCTTTCACGCGAGACCCCCACCAAACCGAGAGCCCTCTCAATACCCCCCCTGAAGCCCGGGGGCCCAAAGTAAAATCCAACCGCCGCAGAAAACCCATCCGCTCTCCAAAAATTCCCCACCCCGCTTCCAACTCGAGGTGGCGCACAAAACCCCCCCTTACTGCCACAAATCCTGCCAGACCTGTTGGCCTTTACCCAGCCTTTATTCGGGGCCTACCCCCGACCGGGCCCCCCCGCCAACGTGCCGGAACACCAGTCCGACCACACAATGACCACCCGGGGGAAAGACGACCAAACCGTAACGGTCATATTTAATTTCTTTCCCAAACTCCCGAGAAGAAGGGACCCCAAGTCATTCCCCCCGGCATGCAACACAAACATCCGGGGGTCTATCCAATCCCCGATACCGCAAAAATTTCCCGGGAACCACCCCCCCCATCATACCACCGCCCCTACCCACCGAATCACTGCCACTTTGGGGCGAAAACCGAGCGGCCCCCCCTCGGGGACGTCCGCTCTCTCCGCCCCAGTGGAATAGGAATGTCCGGGACCCAAGACCAGGCAAGGCGACCGAGCTACAAAAAAACAAAACAAAAAAAACGGACGGCAAAAAACTCAGGCACAAACCCGGGGACCAACAGCCCTGCCACCCTATGACCTTTCCCCCCGAAAAACCAAATTTTGGGGGGGGCGCACATAATCCTGAACCGGTCCGACTCCCACGTCCGATCCCCCGGGACCACTCGGGGCAAAAACCCCCCCGCCGCCTTTTTTTTGGCCGCCAAACAAAAAGATGCGGGCGAACTCCCCGGGGCTCCAGACCCAATGCCCCCAAACGCGCCTGCCCGCCCCCCCGCGAATGATATGGGGACAGAAAGGAAACCCCATCCTGGTGCCCTTTTGGGCCCACAAACGCCCTGCACAAAACCCAAAATCCCCGCAAACCGAGCCAGAGGGCACATGGAGCTCCTAAAATCCCCTCAACCGCACCTGTTGGCCCCTCCCTCCTACCCTCTTTAACTCGGATCCAAAAAATCCCAACCCACCCTCATGCTCCCACACTCCGGGCCTGCGGGCCACCCCCTCTCCCACACTGGGGGAAACCAACTCCCCCCCCCTCAACCCCCAAAAAAGGCTAGCAGAAGGCCAGGCAAATAAACGCCACCTCTACTCCGAGGCCGCCACCGACTGCACCCCCCCCCCAAAAACTTTCCCCAACAAGCAACACCACGGGGCGGCGAAAACCCCTGGCCCCCCCCCCGCCCATAAACCGGCAAGGCCCGGGAAAAAAAAAAAAACCCTTTGTCAGACCCCTCCTCCTTCCCCACTTAAAACCAAATCAACCGCCAAAAAATCGCGTACCGAGCCAACACCACCCAACCCCCTCCAATGAACCATCGGCAAAACAGTGCCCCTACCTCATCCTCACCGCGAACCCCGGACCGAAACCCGCAAGCCATTCTGCCCAAACATCCCCACCCCCTCCCATACCAACCAGGCCCCACCTAAAGGGGGAAGCCCGGATCAAAGGGTCTGCGCTGGGATGCGCGCCCAAAAGGTGACGGGGGCATTTCTCCCCTCCTCCGCCCGATGGTCCCAGCCTCCTAAACCCCGCTCCCACTCAATCGAAAAAGAGAATCACCCCACCAATTCAGCCCCCCCCGGAACATGCTTCCCCCACCACCCACAATTTTAATTTCTAAAACCGCAGAACCAACAACCGGGGAAAAAAGAAAAAAAACCGGAGGCAAAGATGCAGACAAATTGTTGATGGCCTGCCCCCACTCCCAAGTTTCACAAGGGAAATTTGCACTTTTGATCCCTAACCCGACCCCCCCACACTCGACTGCCACCATTTTGGGAAAGATTCGGGGAAACGCAAATTGCAAACCCAAAAGGGAAAAATCCACCACCCCCCGGGCCCGGGCCCACCCCAGCTGTCCCCCAAATGGCCCCGAAGCCCGTGTCCCCGCCGCATCAGTAAGATGTCCACCTCCCGATTGGGACCTCCCTCCCCAGTAGGGGCCCCCGTTATATTTTTTCCAAAAAAGCCCCCCAACTCCCAGGTCCCCCTGTGCCCCCGGGTTCAACCGCAAAAAGGGGGTGTGGCTTTAAAATCCCGCCGTACCCCCCAAACCCCTAAAAAAAAACCTTCCAGGGCAAACCCTCAAGAAAAATTTCAGTTTCCCAAAGCAAGGACGAAAATTCCGCAACGGTATTTTCTTAACCCGGGCCCCCCTCTGCACTTCCTTTTTTAACGCCCCCGTTTTCCTCTGGAAACCTACCTCCATACCCACCGAATCAATACAAATAACCCAAGAAACTCAAAATGCACTGGCCTTCCGTCTTTTTTCCGCCAGGGGAACCCCAAACGTCTCCCACCCAATACAAGCCTGTAGTAGCAACCCGAAAAGGGCCGGGGCCCACACACGAAAACACCCAAATAATAAGAGGAGCCCAACCCGAAAACATCCCTAACCCCATTCCAAAAAGAACAAAAACGCCTCAAAATAGGGCAAACAATAAACAACCCATTGGGAGGGACCTATCCAGTTTTAAAACTTTCCCCCCCAATAACACCCCAACAAAACCCCGCTCTCCGCATGCACCGAAGTAACCGGGAAAGCCGTTCAATGTCGGCCTTGCCATCAAGGAACCCGCCCCAAAACCTGCACCAAGCCCCCGCCTGTCAAATATGTATACACCACTGAACACAACTCCGGTGCTATGCCACTTTTACCCCCTCCCCCTTTGGGGAAAAGACAAGTGGTGAAGAGCCCAAATTTCTCGGTTCCTTCTTCGGGAAAAAACCCCCAGCGGGGAAACCCCCCAAATCGGAAAAAATGGGGCCCCGCCCAAAAGGACCCGACATCCGACCCAGTGCCAGTTCTTTCCCCAATTTCTCCGTCAATACGGCCGGGTGCTCATGTGCCCACCCTGGTTTTTTACCGAAAAAAAGGGGACCTGATGCACGGGGGGGGGGGGGTTTAAAACCCCGCAAAACCCCCCCGCAACAAATTCCCCCGCGCCCCATCACTAAACCTGGCCAGGAACGGCTCCCTCCTTTGGGTTTTTCACCGGCGTCGCCCCCTTTCACCACCGGCCCCCCCTCCCCCGCCCCTTCTTAAAACACCCCGGGAACAGGGTGCGAGGTCGCCCCACAAAAAGAGCAGATGTGTTTGAATTTTCATCCTGCCCCATATTTTTTACTGGCCGCTATTGAACTGCCCAACCCTTTTTGCCCAAGCTTGGGCCCCCCCCTGATCCCCCCCAGTACCCCCCCTTCCGGCCGCACCGCCCCCCCCCCCCGAAAGGGCGAACCAAAATTCGTCGTCCAGACTTTTAACCCAAAGCCCTTTCCTTGTGGTCCCCCCGAATGGACGGGGGGACCGCCTTCTTGGGGAAATGGGTCATATGCGCCCCCCAACCCCCCAACCCCCATGCCCCGGATCGCCCCCCGATCGCATCCATGTAACAAAACAGGCCCAACAATTTTTTCCCGGGGCTTTTTTCCCCAATCACACTGCCAATTTGGGAAATCTTGCAGCCAAAAATAAACGCTGAGGAAACAGACCCCCGCCGCTTTCCTCTTTTCCCCCCTTACTCTCTCCTTTTCCCTTTTCAAGTTTAAATTTTTCCAGCGGCAGAAGGGAAAAAAATTTTTAAAGTATTCATCTTTTTCCATATCTTCTCCCGCACCCCCTGCTTCAAAAAGACCCCGAGGGGCCCTTTAAAGCAGACATAGACTCCCTTTTGCCTTGCATCTAAACGCACGGTTCCCGCTGCCCTTTTCGGGCTGCACGACACCCTGACCCCCCCCCCACTCGCCCCCCTTTCTCCGGGCTGCCACTGCCGGGAAACCCCCCCCAAAGGCCTCCCCTTTCCCCTTTTTGTTGGGAAACCACGCACTAATCGGGGCCCGGGGCCCCACCGCCTGCCCCCCACCCCCAGCCGCCCAATAAAAGCCCCGGACCGATCCGCCAAACCGCCGCCCTCCCCCGGTTTCCCCCTGCCCGCCCCCACTCGCCCGGCACCCCTGACCCTGATGAACCCTGCCCCCCACACTACCACCCGGGGACCGCAAAATGGGGGGAAAAGAACACGACAAAGACATGTACTCACCAGGCTGGTGGGGGGGTGGACCCACCAGCCTTCCCCGGGTTCGCAAGGACTCGCTCCGACAATCTCGATCCACCGCTGGTGCCGGCAGCCCCGGGTCAAGGCCTCAAACCCCAACAGGGGGGGGCCACCTGCGCAGGGCCGCGGGCCTTTAGGCGACGAACCCACCCTCCGCCGAGTCCCGGATGTCTCACGACCCCCGCCGGGGGCCCACGCCGCCGCCCCCCTGGGCCCCCTTTCCCCCCACCCCCTCCCCCCCTCACTTCACCGCACTCCCGACCCTCCCCCCGAGCCGGGTGACCCCCCCCTGACCGGAACATCGCCAGCAGGGGGCCCCCGTACCCCCACCGGATCGCCGAGAAGGGGCGACAGCTGGACCCGACCGGACTGGGTGAACCCCCCACTGTCCCCCGCAGAGCCCCCCGGCCCCCCTTGATGCCCCCCGGCCGAGAAACCGCCCCGCAACCACCCGGGCGATCCCCTGACCCCAGGGGCCCTGGGAAAGGGGTCCCCCGGGGACGACGGGCCCTCGGATTTTTAATCCCGGGTCAGGGGCTGCGGAGGCCGGCCCTGCGCTGCGCTGCTTCTGTGGCGGCCGGCGTTCTGAAAATGCGGCCCCCGTGCCCCCTCACCACCCCCTGGGACCGCGTCACCACCATCTGCACCCCTGGTTGCGGGTACCGCCGCGCCCTCAAACGGGGTCCCCGTCCGCCCATCTTTCCTCTCCTGCTGCCGTTCTACTAAGGGGTTAAGCAGGGGGACGGGGTCCCACTGCCTCAATTTCTGCGCCGATGCTTTTCCGGCAAAAGAGGCGGCCTTAAATACCGCCCCCCCCCGCGCCCGGACTCCCCCCCGGCAAGGGACGGCGTCCCCTGACCCCGCCCCCCCGGCCCCGGCCCCCCCCCCGCGCCCCCCTCGGGGCCGGGGCCCAGCGTTGGGCCCCCGGGGCCCCCCCTGGGGGGCCGGGGGGGCCTCCCCATGGGGGCGTGGCCCCGGTCCGGCGCGCTGCCTATTCAACTTAAAATCCTTGTGTAACATGACAGCCATTTGTGTTGTTCACACAGTGAACTATGGCATGGATTTTCCACGCCATGGATTTGATGCGGGTTAGACCTAGTGATATGCGGCTAAGACGCATCCAAAGCGTGTTTTTTTTTTTTTTTCGTTTTTTTTTTAGATTTTTGGAAACCGCTTGGTACTGCTTCAAAATAAAAAATTAACTGGTCCTCACCTCTCCTGCTGCCGCCTTTCCAGGGCCAGTGGCTTTGCTGTGATGTCCCGTTTATTGCTCATTTGACTGTGATGAACAGGACATAACCACGGAGCAACCGAAGGAGGGCACCAATGCTCCGACAACAGTGGTAGAGGTGAAGTTGTTCCGAGCACTAAGGGGTTCCACACCTGCACATTTGGTAGGTTAGAAAGAAGTACATAATCAGAGAGATTGCAGCAAGAAGTACATCAGAATATGTCATCTGTAACCATTGCACATCATAGGCGCTGCATACACAAATGATAGAGTTTTAAAGGAGACCATTTATAAAGTTACTATAAAGATCTTTTGTATTCTAGGCTCTGGAATAATCCTAAAAAATAAAATGTCTGCCGTGTTGGCTTAGACTTTACTGTCCAGCATTCTAACATGGTTCCTGGTGCCATCGATAAATCTGTAGTGGACCATACAACATTTAATATACTGTTATCTTTAGGGTCTTTGAACCTCCTTAGGTGTGACTCCTACTTAGACCCTATAGATCACATGGCAAAGGCCTGCAGGCCGAATCTGTCCCCCCACATCATTTTATGTGGCCCCTGAGAGCTTAAACGAAGAAAGAAAGGATGGAGAAGGTCCAGATGCAAAAGGGCAACCTCTCCAATTTCTCAGGAGGATGCAGCCATCACTTGGCAGAGGCACCAGCATAGGTAGCAGGCTCCATCTTGGATTCAAAGCTCCAGCACATGCTTCCACCCCACTCTGTTCAGTAACTAACAGGCAGTGGCACAGCTCTAGCCGGGCACCCTAGCCACCCTTGTAGACAGTGGGAGAACACCCTGCAAACAGGTTATGTATATAGGTGTAATATGCATTTTTTTTTAGTGTGTATATGGGGACAACAAGGATTTAGCTGACTAAGCACTTTAGTTGAGTTACAGGATGATTTAAGGGTGACAAAGGAAGAATGCATGGCTGGGTTTGCAGCCAATTGGTTTTAGATGAGGGTAGGGGCTCCTGCTCAGACACAGTTATAAAGGGTTGCCATGTGCTGCCAAAAGTAAGTTTCTAAATGGGAGCTGCTCAGCTCCACTGGAATTGACAACTGAACTAACTGTTGTAAGAGATTCCTTGACCACAAGCTGGCTTTACCTTAAAGGAGTTGTCTCCCTACAGAGTTTCATAGGATGCATGAATGAAATACTTTGTCACTTCCTGGTCAGACTGACTGTAATTAGCATACAGCTCCTTGGTGTATTCAACTCTGTGTTTTCATTCTGCTAATTAGGTTAAGTTAGCTCAGAAGCTCTCCAGAACTGCTAGCAGGAGTTTTTATCTGATCCCTCAAACAAAAGCCTGTAAGGCCGTGTTCACACGGCTTATTCCCGACGGATTTGTGAGCCGGATTGCGCTCACAAATCCGCCGTGAATAAGGGGCGGGACGGGGGCGGGTCCGGAGCGCGGCGGGGGCGCCGCTCTCGGCCCCATAGACAATGCATTGTTTACGGCGCGTCCGCGCCGTAAATAATGTGCATGTCACTTTCTCCCCCCGCGGCGGATTCACCGAGCGGGGAGGAGCGACGGAATCCACTGTTCTCTGAGAGCAGTGGATTACCGTAATTACTCCGACGGATTGGCGCCGTACTGCAGCGCAAATCCGGCGCGCAGTACGGGCCAATCCGCGGCAAAATAAGCCGTGTGAACGAGGCCTAATTAGTGCTGTTTACTTTAGATGATGTCACTCACTGCTATCACATAGAACAAACAGCAGGGGGGAGAGATGTACACAGGTCGGTCACTGAGGGAACAGAGATAGCCAGGTAGGTGATAAATTCACTTGTAGCTCCTTAACAAAAAAAGATGAACAAAGCAATATATTTGGAAAATGTTTTTATTTTGTGTTCCCTACATTTTGAAAGCTATTCTTTGTAGCGAGACAACCCCTTTAAGGGCAGGCTGCCCCTTACACAGAGACAGGGACTATTCTGGGATTCCACTCTCCTTCTCTTTCTCTCTGAAGAAGTAGTGGTGTTTGGTAAAGAAAGAGAAGGGAAAAAAAAAAAGAGTTGACATGTTGCACCCTGGGGGTGGTAGGGTCACAAGGGAGGTTCGGGCTACAATGAATAAGGAACACATCATGCACCCAGTAAAGCTGGATAGTGACTGGACAGTTGGCCCATTCACAAAAAAAAGAGTTGCAGAGAATACTTCTCCTGAAAGAAAGAGAGAGGTCATGGTAGCCCAGGTAAGAGAGACATCTGCTACATGAGAGTTGAGCGAAGGAGTGTTCCTCCTACAGTTGAAATTTAAGGGACATGAAGAGTGAGATCTCTCGGTTGATGTACCCTAAATGTGCTGTATTAGTGTGAAGAGTAAGAGAGTGTAACTTTCTTTAAGTATTGAGCCTTGAGTAAAGCCTGTAAGATCGCTGAAGCTGAGAAGTCTCTGTGGTTGATTCCAGTGCCAGTGCACTACACCTGCCAGCAAACCCACAACTGTAGGCCTGACACTGACACACATCTGCTATACCACACAGACCTTTGTCACCTTGCACCCTCCAACAACCCTTTGCTGTCAACCATAATGCCAATGTGGCCCTTGGTAAAAATGAGTTTGGCACCACTGCCTTAGATCGAGTCAAGGTAGAAGTTTCTCTCTACAGTCACTCTTTACTCTAGTGACCAGAGGAAAGCTATGGAAGAAATCTTGTGAGTATTGCAAGGTTTTGTTTTATTTTTTCCTTTTTTTAAATTATTTTATCTTATCCCTGAAAGACAATAACTGACGTTGCATTGGAACGCCTCTTCTCCCAATGCCTATCTGACTTATCCTAATTCTGAGTACTTCGCTCTTCAACAATTTTATTTTTCTTTTAAAATATTTTTTTTTTATAGATCTGTGACTTTGGGGTTCAAGTTACAAAAAAAAGTGTGTCCATAAGAAGCCGTAAAATAGAGACAGATTATAGATCCTCTAAAGTTTACTCTGTGTATGGAATCTCTGTGTCAATATTCGTTATCCATTCACAGGATATTGCTTCTCCGCCTCATTTGCTCAGTCACTTTGGTAATTGGTAATTTATTGTACATTTTTGTGTGGTTAACTCTCCTCTCTTTACTGACTCATAATGGCCAGGCACAGATGCACAAAGCTGTACGAGTAAATGTTTTTAATGTACACATATATAAAAGAGGCCTCCACTCCTGTTAGTGTTGAAAAGTCCCCAATTTTGTAACCACAAGGGCCTGGCTAAGTCTATACATTTTAAAAGGTGCCAAATCCTTGTGTTGATCAGAAGGACTGAAAAAGGGTCTATATGATATTGGGGGTCAGTAAATGTGCAATATTAGAGAAAATAGTAACAGACGTGTATACAGTGGCCTTCACCCATAATGGTTTCTGTCTTCATAAGAGGCACAGCATTACTTGACAGTTGCACTTGCAACACATGAGGTGGCACAACTTCTGCCACGTTCCATACAAAACAAAAAAAGGTTGGACCGATGTAGAACGAATTTCATGAGGCCTCGGTCAATGTAACTTTTCACAGTCTTACACCAAACTCCGCCATATGTAACTATAACTTGGACCTTACTTCCAAGGACTCTGTATCCTGGTCACAGTTCCTTACATCTCGTTCTTTCCCTCCAATCTATCTTGGTCCCTGTGTCTTAAAGAGGAGGTTCCCACTATAGACTCCCACAGAACAGAAGAAAGAGTCATGCACAAAGGCGACCAGGTTTCTGTTTTTAATCCGAACATTTCAGGGTCCCATTCCTGAGATAGTTGAGGGTCCCACCTCTGGGACATGCACCTATGAGACTTTGATGGCGTGTCTTAATGAAGATGAGATGGGAACACCCCTTTATGTGTCCTATCCTATACATAATCCTCTGAAATATATTTAACAGGCAATCAAAACCTTAGGAGAAATCAGACCATGTTCCACATTTGGACTATGTAGTCACTTGCACACCTCCATCGTATGACAGCTGTCTCATCGGGGTTTCCTAGTTCCTTCTTAGAGGCTTCCGATAAACCCAACTGTGCTTGGTTATGTTTGGAATGCCCATAGCAATAAAAAAGCTGAACTGTAAAAGTGCAGCCATCTCCCCGTTCTCTGAGGTCGGCTTGTAACAAGCTATGGGTTGGACTTAAACCAGAATTTGCAAGATGGAACAAGCCCTAATGCCATGTTTAAACAGTCCACTCTTGCCCAGGACTTTTTTTACCAGGCCATATCTTGTGTGTGTAGGACAACCAGTCTCCTCAAAGGCATATTGCTAGATTGTCATTGATGTGTGATAGGTGCAGGTCCCACCTTTTGGGACTGGCACCAGAAAGTCTTAGTTCAGAATGGAAAGCTGGTTGCGCTTGTGCACAACTTTCCATTCTGTTCTATGGGAGTTCCAAATACAGGTGAGAGGTGTGTTCTGTCCTCAGAACTCCCATAGAACAGAACACAGAGTCGTGTGCAAACGGGACCAGCTCTCCATTCGGAGCCAAGACTTTTGCCAGCTCATTCCTAAAATATGTGGGGGTCCCATAGGTGAGTTCTGTATCTATTACACTTTGATGATCTGTTCTAGTGAAAGATCATCAAAGAGCATGGTGGGAGCACCCCTTTAATGATTTGTATTTCATAGGCTACATGGAAGCATAACATTAGAGATGTAACTTGAAAATTCTCGCCCAAAAACAAAATCTGTAATGGGCCCCCACCTATTATGTACCATTTTTAGAATTGGGGGATTCTTATGTGGCGGGGGGTTATTTAGGCCCTCTCAAGCTCTGGGACCAGGGACCTATACTTATAACCAAGGTAACCTCTAATAACCATGAACCTTCTCTTTCAGGGCTCATGAGGTGACGACATTGAATGCAGTCATTGCTCCTCCTCATCAGATAACTGCAGACATGTATCCGGTATGTCTTATACCTCTTCTATTTTACAGCATTTATAAAGATTTTCTAACATAAACAAACTCTACATATAGGTTCTAACATGCCCATATTCACAATATTCTGAATTGGGCCCCATTCACATCACATTCATGGACTCCATCTGTAGTATTTGTCAGAATACCCTGAAAAATGTAACCCAAAAAATACTGCAGCTCAGCCATATGAATCTTTAGAGCAGTCATAGTCCTAACTGGTCAATGTTGGCTCTATTTACTGAAGTATATGCTTTAAGGCACTGCTCTACCCTACTTTTGTGTCCAGTGCATATCCAAGCATATACATCCAGTAATTAGAGAAATCTTAGTCAAATTATGACTAAATTTGCTCTATAAGAAAAAAAATGAAAAGTAAAAAAAAAAAAATTGCCCTATAGGTTCCTATGGCCGCATCATAGTACATTTTTCTATGTCCTACGATAGATACCACAAATAGTGAAAGTGAATGGGGCCTTAATAGAGAGACAATTTTTTTCAGGACCTTCCCTACAAACATCCATCTCTTGCTCTTGAGAACCCAATGGTCTATTGATTACAATGGGAACCATGCAGTACCTTATTTCGCCACAGGTGACGCTGCAAGAAATTGAACGTTTGAGGTCTCCAAGATTACAACTGATCTCTGGAGTCTTACGCCACGATCAGCCTACCATTGGAGAATGCTTATAATGGAGGAGGATCTGTGCCGGTTATGCGAGGATCAGGCGGTTACGTGTTTTGTGACAGTAGTTATCACAGCAATGGTCTGATCATCACATGACCAGGAAAGATTTTTAATGAAGGTTACCATTCAATGACTGCAAGCAGAGATCATGAGGCATTTCCTGCAAGCTGACAGGAGACTACTAAGTAATTGGCCAGAATAGGGGGACCATTAGAAGAGCTGCGGCATGGGATTGGGAAGATGAACGTGCTTTTGTTTTGGTTTTTTTGGGTTTTTTTATCCTTCCAGTTTTTTAGCCAGAAATGATCTCTCCAAACTAATTGCTGAGATCATCCGACCCTTTATGTAGTCACAGTTCATGGTCCATGATATGTGCACCTTTAGCAAAGCAAAGGACATAAAATCTTAATCCACCTTCTCACGTCGTCGCTGGTGGCCGGCTAATTATTTCTTCTTCTGTTTATTTTATGATTAATGAGTAATCTGCTAGAATGAAAGCCAAGCAAACCAAAGCGTCAGCAAACATGAAACTGACACCAAGGCCGATTCTGGAACCAAGCCCTGAAGGGAGCAGAGGGTTCTATAGCCCGAAACCTGGCCCAAAAATGAGGACAGGAGTGAAGAAAACTCTTAAAAGGGGTTTTCCAAACCTGTAATATCTGATAG
Source organism: Phyllomedusa bahiana (assembly GCA_025379985.1). Classification (NCBI taxonomy): domain Eukaryota; kingdom Metazoa; phylum Chordata; class Amphibia; order Anura; family Hylidae; genus Phyllomedusa; species Phyllomedusa bahiana. The sequence goes on from JAODAL010003026.1 coordinate 167,239, forward strand.
TGTACAGCATCCCTACCAAGCTTCTGCATGATGGGGCTGGTGCTACAACTAATTCAAGAGTAGGGGCTTTAGCTGCAGTACCAGACACAACCACAGCTGTGTGTATGGCGCCATCAATGGTTAATGAAATATTTATAATATAAACATTTATATGTTCATTAGGTCTTCAGCTATCATGGCAACCAAATGGCACTCCATGTTTGCATATTTGGGAGGAATGGTGCGATCGTGAGGTGGAAGAGGGTGTCACACGCCTTCCTATTGCTTTAGATGCTTCATTCACATTGACCATGGCATCTAAGGGGTTAAAGAGAACCCGTCACATAGTTTTTGCCTCCCTGACTGAGGACAGAACAAGGTAGTGTCAGACCTGCTGTTTCCAGCGCTGTGTCCCTTATTCTGTAAGATGCTGTAGTTTTCGTGTATTTAATGCTCAATCTGCAGTTTTCAGCCAGAAGAGTCATTCGAAGAGTCCTTCAGAGTGTCATGTTTTTTCAAACCGCGGCCAATCGGAGGCTAGCCCCGCCCACCTCAACTGACAAACCTATTACTTTGAATAGGTAGAAGCATGTGAATAACTGTCAGTGGGCGGAGCTTGCCTTTGGTGGGTGGAGCTAACACCTGCTCATGAATAAGATTTAAGGGGTAAATGCTCTAAAACTGCTGCATCTTACAGAATAAGGGGCACAGTGCTGACTCTAGCTTGTGCTGCCCTCAGCAAGGGGGGCACAACCTATGTGACAGGTTCCCTTTAAATAGATGGGGGCAGAATGCTCTCTGAACTTGGCAAGTAAAAGCTGGTATTCTGCACATATGAAGCAGATTCAATGAGGGAGTGTTAGGGGTTATAAAAAAAAAAAAAAAAATATATTATAATTTATATATACTATATATATGATTATATATATATATTATATATATATATATATATATATACCCCTTTCACTTCACGATCCTCCCATACCTCCCAATTATGCAAACATGGAGTGCCAGTTGGTTGCCATGATAGTTGGGAACCTAATGAAGGTCCCCCCTCAGTTCTGCCATTAATATTGTCCTGGATCTAATAAGAATCACTAAGTTGATGATGTACTGCAGTACATAGTGCAAGTGATCATGCAACTGAATGTTAAAACACCCTATGATAACTAAATATTACTGTAAAAAAAATTTAACATCCAGAACATCCCCACCCCCCCCCCTTTCCCATTTTACAAGTAAAAAATAAAATAAAAAAAAAAAAAATTTTTCTATATTGTCTGATAACTTTAAAAATTATTTTTTTCGAAAGGGGATCCCGGGCAAAAAAAAAAATATACTTTTTTTTTAAAAAGGTTGTGTTGTCTTCTGTCCCCCTCCCTTTTTTTGGTGTTTTTGCCTCCCCAACAAAATTAAATGAAAATTGATCTAAAAGCTGTATGTTTCCAAAATAGTCCATACATGGGGGCAAGAGGCATAAAAAAAGTTTTGGTCTCAAGACTCGTGACACCAAGCAAATACTCCTCACTACCTAATATTTCACCGGAGTTTATATAGAATAATTTCAGTCTCCCCCCCTATTGCTTCATTTTGGGGAAGATTCACCAAATGGGAAAATTTTTTGGCAAAAAAAATTTCCTGAGCAATGAAAAAATCTACTGTTATACAGCCTCTCACATGTTTCTTTGAAAATGATCTATTCCTTGGTCCTTAAAAAAAATGTTTCTTCGAACCCGGGCCCTCTACGAAAAACAGGGGGAAACCACCCGACTATAAAAACCCCTACGACAACAATGTTTCTTACAACATCTATCAACCATATCCTATTCCCCCACCATATGTCTCCCCTGTGCCGCAAATATTTCTCGGTACTCCAAAAAGTGCTGCTTTCACAACAAACCCAAAAACCTGGTTCTCATTAAGTAAGTAGGCCATTTCTAAATACAAATGTGTTCTTGTCTATGTGCTTCTCTCACGGGACATATAGGTAGGTCGCCATTATAATATGTAAAAAGCATGGCTGTAAAATCACCGTTGTTATTGTGCAACAATATTTTGTATATAACTATATAATTACCCTTGTACAAGAATTTAAAAACAATATAATATCCCTTATGTACACGAATTAACTACTAAAATTCTGACCCTATGTCAAGATAAAACCCTACTTAATACTGCCCCTAGTCAAAATAAATACTAAAATATCCCCCTTTACAAAAATAAACTACTATAATCTCCTTTATGTACAAAAATATAACTACTTAATACTGCCCTTGTACAAAAATATAATAACTTTTTAATCTGCCTCCTAGTACAAGATATAACTACAAAATACTGCCCATGTAAAAATTAAATATATAATTACGCCCTATGTAAAGAAAATAAAACTATATTCTTTATGTACAAGAATTAACTACTAAATATGTTTCTATGTACAAGAATATAATATTTTAAATACCCCTCTTTTTAAAAGAATTTAAACTATAATACTGCCCCATTAAAAGTAAACTTTAAAAGGGGAAAATAAAAATACTTAATACGCCCCTATGTAAAAAATAAACTCTATAATACTGTTCTATTTAAAAGAATATAACTATTTAAATACTGCCCCCTTTACAAAAAATTTTAATACATAAACTGCCTTTTGTCCCGAATATAACTACTTTAATACTGCCCCTAGGTACAGAATATAACTACTTTAAACTGTTTATGTAAAAGAATATAACAACAAAACTGCTTTTTGTACAAAATTAACTACTAAAATCTTTTTGCCCCCGTATGTAAAAAATAAACTACTTAAACTGCCCCTATGTACAAGAATAAAAAATCTAAAAAAATATAATACTATAATGTCAAAATTTAAAAACTATATAATCTCCCCATTAAAAAAAAACTACTTTAATACTCCCCCCTATGTACAGAAAAAACTACTATAATACTGCTTTTGTACAAGAATATAACTACTTAATCTCCCCCCTATGTACAAGAATTTAAAATACTATAATACCCCCCCCATGTAAAGAAATAATATATAATATCCCCTATGTAAAAGAAATAAACTAAAATTGTAACAAGAATATAATTTAATAATACCCCCCCCTTTACAAAATATAACTCCCAAATTTTACTGCCCCTAGTACAAAATATAATCATAAATCCCCCTAGTACAAGAATAAAACTACTTTAATACGCCCCTTGTCAAAAATAAAAACTTTTAATACGGAAAAGAAAACCACAAAAGTGTATCCCGGGCTTCACAAGAGGGGAGAAAACCCGAACAGGGGAGAGATAAAACCCCAGAAAAAACTTTATTCACATGTTTTTTTAAAAAAAAATTAATTAAATTTTCCAAATGTGCTCAAAGGGGATAAAAAAATGGATTGTCTTATTGGGGCATTACCGACAAAAACCCCCCCCCCCTTTACTTTAAATCGGCTTTTAAACTACCCGGGGGGTAAAACCCGGGGTACAGTTGCACGGGGGGCCCCATGGCTTGGGGGGGCCCCCAGCGGGGTAACAACGCTGCCCCCGGTGATGCCGCTCCTGGGCCCGCTCGGAGGGTGAGACTGCGGGGGCCCGGGTTTTGAAGCCGGGGGGGGGGGGTGCCGCCGGGGCTCCGCCCCCTTTCTTTACAGAGGCCCCTCTCTTAATTTTTTCAGGTCCGTGCGAGCGCTACAATTTCTGTACGGGGGACAGGGAAGCTGTGCGCTCCCTCCCCGCCGTACATCGCTCAGCAGGGGCGCGGGGGGGTGACTCACCGCCCGCCTGCCGGTTCCCGTCCCGGCCCAAGTAAAGCGAGGCTTGGGGGGGGGGAGACGGAGACGCCGGGGGAGGGGGTGGTAAAAATAAGCTACGGGGGGGTTTGGGGCTCTACCTAAAGGGGGGCCCCCTTTCGGGGGGGGGTCTCTACCAAAAAGGGGGCCCTATTACTGGGGGGTTCTACCCACAAGGGGGCCCTATTATGGGGGGGTTACCTACAAGGGGGCCCCATTCTGGGGGGGGTCTCTACCCACAAGGGGGGCCCTATTACTGGGGGGGGTCTAACCCAAAAGGGGGCCCCATTATGGGGGGGGTTTTTCCTACAGGGGGCCAACTGGGGAGGGGGCTTTACCTAAGGGGGCCATTACTGGGGGGGGGCTTACCTACAGGGGGGTATTTGGGGGGGGGCCCTTTCCTACAGGGGGCATATTTTGGGGGGGGATCAACCCTTTATTTTCTTCCCACAGGGGGATATTACGGGGGGGGGGGCCTTTCTACAGGGGGCCCCATTACTGGGGGGGGGTTTACCCACAAAGGGGGCCCATTATGGGGGGGGGGCTTACCCCAAGGGGGGCCCCATTACTGGGGGGGGGGTTACCTACAAAGGGGGGCCTTTTACGGGGGGGTTTACCTCAAGGGGGCCCCATTACTGGGGGGGGGCTTACCCAAAAGGGGCCCCCATTACTGGGGGGGGCTTACACAGGGGGCCTATACTGGGGGCTTACCCACAAAGGGGGCCCTATTTCGGGGGGGGTCTATACCTACAAGGGGGCCTATTACTGGGGGGACTTACTACGGGGCCTATACGGGGGGCTTACCCACAGGGAGCCCTATTACTGGGGCTTAAACCCACAGGGGCCCTATTATGGGGGGGGCTTACCCACATGGGGCCCTATTACTGGGGGGGGTCTCTATCCCACAAAGGGGGGCCCCATTACTGGGGGGGGGCTTACCTACGGGGGCCCTATAGGGGGGGGAGCTTACTCAGGGCCCTATTACTGGGGAGGGGAGCTATACCAAGGGGCATATTATGGGGGGGGGGGCTATACCACGGGCCTATTACTGGGGAGGGAGCATACCTACAGGGGCACATTTCTGGGAGGGCTATACCCACAGGGGCACTATTATGGGGAGGGGAGTATACTACAGGGACCTATTAGGGAGGGGTACCTACAGGGCCCTATTACTGGGGGGGAGCATACCTACAGGGCCCTATTTCTGGGGGGGAGCTATACCCCACAGGGCCCTATTACTGGGGGGAGCTATACCTACAGGGGCCCTATTACTGGGGGGGGAGCTATACCTACAGGGGCCCTATTACTGGGGGGGAAGCTATACCTACAGGGGCCTATTACTGGGGGAGCTATCCTAAGGGGCCCTATTACGGGGGAGCATACTAAGGGCCCTTTACGGGGGGGACTATCCTACAGGGGCACTATATTGGGGGGAGCTAACCTAAGGGCCCTATTACTGGGGGACATACCCAGGGGGCACGATTACTGGGGGGAAACTATACCTACAGGAGGCACTATTACAGAGGGGGAAATATCCTAAGGGGCCTATTAACTTTGTGGGGGGACTACGCCTACAGGGGCCCTATTAACTTGTGGGGGGGACTATGCCCACAGGGCCCTATTAACTGTGGGGGGGACTATGCTTACAGGGGGCCCTAATAATAAGGGGGGGGGGCTATGCCTACAGGGCCCTAATAACTAAGGGGGGGGAGGGCTAATTTCCTACAGGGGGCCCTAATAACTGCTACCCCTGCTACTCCGGTAGTTACGCCCCTGATTGTAGCTTATTGTGGCATGGTAACCACAAACAAAAAATTGAACAGAGCCGAGCGTTTGAAACTATCCTTTACTCGTCGCAGTCTTGCAATTCTTTTGCTGCTGGTTACCTGCCCAATAAGCACAATCCATATTTTACCCCTTTGAGCACATTGAAAATTTTAAAAAATTTTTTTTTTTAAAAATAGATGTGAATAAATTTCTTCTGGATTTTACTCACCCCTGTCCTCGGATTTTTCCTTTTCGTTTGAGCCGGTATAGCATTTTTCTTTTGCTTTTCACGGGAAAAGGGAGTTGCCCTGCCTTCCAGTTGCCCACAAGACCTCTGAACCCACAGGTACTGGTTTTCTTTCTCTATTTTGCTCCAGTTTATAATATGCCCTTGACAAAATATAATATTTAAAAAACAAATTCCTATGTCAAAAATTAACACTTAAATTTCCCCCTACCGTATCCGCTAAAACCCTCCCCTAGACAAAAACATAAATTAAACTGCCCCTAGACAAGAAAAAAAATCATAATATGCCCCTAGTACTAGAATATAACTATATAATACGTCCCCATGTACAAAATAAACTCTATAATACCCCCCATGTACAAAAAATATAATACAAATTGCTCCTAGTCAAGAATACAACAATTTAAATATGCCTCCTAGTACAAGAATATAACTGCTAAATACTGCCCCCTATCGCAAAAATTAAAACTCTATAATACGCCCCCTATCGACAAAAATATAACCACAAAATACTCCCCTTTTGTAAAAGAATATAATACATAAACTCCTCCTATGTACAAAAATATAACTATATAATACCCCCCCTATTACAAGAATTAATTTAAAAATACGCCCTATTACAAGAATAAAAACTATAAAAACGCCCCCTATTACGGGAATATACCATATAACATGCCCTATGTACGGGAATAAAACTATATAAAACTGCCCCCTATGTGCAGGAATAAACTACTATAATACTGCCTCTATGTACAAGAGTATGTGGATATTTAGGAAAAATTACTTATGTAGATGTCATGTGAATTTTAACTTTCATTATCATAGGAGATATTGGCAGGGTCAGTTTTTCTATAACTACATGTTTTTTTATAAAAAAAACTTTTTTTTTTTTGGTTTTAAATTTTTTTTGGGATGGGGTTTTTTATTTTAAAAGGCGGGGATTTATTTTTTTTTTAATTTAAAGTTAAAAAATTTTTGGGGAAAATTTAAAAAACAAAAAAATGTTTGTTTTGCGTTTTGTTTCTTTAAAAGGTTTTTTTAAGGAAAAAGGGGGGAAAAAATTTTTTCCCGGGGGGGAAAAAAAAAAAAAAAAAAATAGTTTGGCCACAATTTTTAAACCCCTTTGCAGGGGCCCCGGCCCGGGGGGGGGGGTTTAGGGGGGGGGGGGGGGGGGGGAGGGGGGGGTTTTTGGGGGGGGGGGGGGTGGGTGGGGGGGGGGGGGGGTTTTTAAAAAACAAAAAACAAAACACTTTTGTTGTACATACACCCCTTGGGGCTCAGATGTTACCTTAGGGGGCCCCATATTGGGACATATAAAAATCACCAATAACAAACCTCCCCCGAACATACCATAATTTCCCAAATGGAATTCCCCCCCTCGATCTCTCGATCTCCCTCTCGATCTCTCGATCTCCCTCTGACTCTCGACTCCCCCTCGTTTTCTCGATTCCCTCCGATCTCCGATCTCCCTTCGATCTCTCGATTCCCTCCGATCTCTGTCTCCCCCCGATCTCTCGATCCCCCTCGATCTCTCGATCTCCCCTCATCTCTCGACTCCCTCTCGATCTCTCGATCTCCTCTATCTTCCATTCCCCCTCGATCTCTCTCTTCTCTCCATCTCCCTTTCTTCTCGATCTCCCTTTTTCTATTGATCCCCCTTTCTCTATGATCTCCCCTTTTCCCTTTTGATCTCCCCTTTTTCTCCCACCCCTTTTTACTTCTCCCCCCTCCCTCCCCTTTCACTCTCGATCTCTCTCTTTCTCCCTTTCACTCTCGATCTCTCTCAATCTCCCTTTCACTCTCGATCTCTCTATTGATCTCCCTTTCTCTCTCGATCTCCCTTTCTCTCTCGATCTCCCTTTCACTCTCGATCTCTCCGATCTCCCTTTTACCTCGATCCTTTTCCAAACTCCCTTCACTCTGATCTCTTCAATCCCCTTTCACTCTCGATCTCTTCCAATCTCCTTTCACTCTCGATCTCTTCAACTCCCCTTTTACTCTCGACTCTCCGTCTCCCCTTTTACCTTTGATTTTCCGATCTCCCTTTCACTCTCGGGTTTTCTCGATTCCCTTTTACCTTCTCTCTCGATCCCCTTTCACTTCCCATCTCTCTCGTCTCCCTTTCACCCCGATCTCTCCGATCTCCCTTTCACTCCGATCTCTTCCCCATCCCCTTTTTCTTCGATCTCTTTTCGTTTTCCCCTTTTACTCTCGATCTCCTCAATCTCCCTTACCTCGATTTCCACTCCCTTTCCCCGGGTAAATTCCCCCTTACCTTTGATCCTCTCTCAATCTCCTTTCACTTCGATCCTCTCAATCTCCCTTTCACTCTCGACTCTCTCAATCTCCCTTTTTACTCTGATTCTCCAAACTCCCTTTCACTCTCGATCTCTCTCATCTCCCTTTCATCCGATCTTCTCAAAACTCCCTTTCACTCTCGATCTCTCTCAATCTCCTTTCCCCTCTCGATCTCTCTCAAAACTCCCTTTCACCTCGCTCTCTCAATCTCCCTTTCACTCTCATCTCTCTCAATCTCCCTTTCACTCTCGACTCTCTCAACCCCTTCACTCTCGATCTCTTCAATTCCCTTTCACCTTTGATTCCCCCTCAAACTCCCTTTTACTCTCGATCTCTTCAATCTCCTTCAAATCTCGACCTCTCATCTCCCTTTCACTCCCCGATCTCTCTCAATCTCCTTTCACTCTCGTCTCCTCAATCTCCCTTCACCCCCGATCTCTCCATCTCCCTTTCACCCCGATCTCTCTCAATCTCCCCTTTCACTCTCGTTCCCTCTAATCTCCCTTTCACACTCGATCTCTCTCAATCTCCCTTTCACTCTCGATCTCTCTCAATCTCCCTTTCACTCTCGATCTCTCTCAATCCCCTTTTTACTTCGATCTCCTCAACTCCCTTTCACCTCGATCTCTCCAATCTCCCTTCCTCCGATTTTCTTCAATCCCCCCTTTCACTCTCGATCTCTCTCAATCTCCCCTTTTACTCTCGATCTCCTCAATCCCCTTTCCTCTCGATCTCCCAACTCCCTTTTACTCCGATCTCTCTCAATCTCCCTTTCCTCCGTCTCTCCAACTCCCCTTTTATCCATCTCTCTCAAACTCCCTTTATCTCGATTTTCAATTCCCTTTATCTCGATTTTTCAACTCCCTTTCACCTTTTTTTAATTCCTTTTATTAAAAATTTTAATCCCCTTTTTATTGATTTTAATTTTTACTCTCGTTTTTAATTCCCTTTTATTCGATCTTTTCTCCCTTTCATCCGATTCTCCAATTCCCTTTTCCCCTTTGATTTCCCCTTTAAACTCCCTTTTACTCTCGTCTCTCTCAATTCCCTTTCCTCTCGATCTCTCCAATCTCCCTTCCTCTCGTCTCTCTCAACCCCTTTCCTCTCATCTCTCTCAAACTCCTTTTACCTCGATTCTCCACTCCTTTCACTCTGATTCTCTCATTCCCCCTTTTTCCCCCGATTTCTAATTCCCCTTTAATTGTTTTAAAAATTTTCCCCCCTTACTTGACTCTCCAAACCCCTTTTTATTCGATTCTCTCAATCTCCCTTTTATTCGTCTCTCTCAATCTCCCTTTCACTCTCGATCTCTCTCAATCTCCCTTTCACTCTCGATCTCTCTCAATCTCCCTTTCACTCTCGATCTCTCTCAATCTCCCTTTCACTCTCGATCTCTCTCAATCTCCCTTTCACTCTCGATCTCTCTCAATCTCCCTTTCACTCTCATCTCTTCAAACCCCTTTCACTCCACTCTCTCAACTCCCTTTCACTCTCGATCTCTTCAATCCCCTTTCACTCTCGATTCTCTCATCTCCCTTTTCTCCGATCTCTCCAATCCCCTTTCCTCTCGACTCTCTCAATCTCCCTTTTAACTCTCGATCTCTCTCAATCTCCCCCTTTCCTCTCGATTTCCAAACCCCTTTCACTCTGATCCTTCAATCTCCCTTTTACCTGAAAAACCTCTCAATCTCCCTTTTACTCTCCCACTCTCTCAAAATCCCTTTCACTCCCCCCCCCCCCTCCCTCTCTCTCACTCTCCCCTTTTCCCCTCGATCTCTCTCAATCCCCTTTCCCCTCTCGATCTCTCCAATCTCCCTTTCACTCTCGATCTCTCTCAAACTCCCTTTTACCTCGATCTCCTTCAATCCCCTTTCATCTCGATCTCTCTCAATCTCCCCATCTCTTTCCTCAATCTCCCCTTTTACTCCGATCTCTCTAATCCCCTTTCACTCTCATCTCTCTAAACCCCTTTCACTCTCGACTCTCTCAATCTCCTTTCACCTCGATCTTCTCAACTCCCTTTTTACTCTCGATCTCTCTCAATCTCCCCCTTTTACTCTCGATCTCTCTCACTCCCTTTCACTCTCGTCCTCTCAATCTCCCTTTTTACCTCGATCTCTCTCAATCTCCCTTTTAACCCCGTCTTCTCAATTCCCTTTCCTCTCGATTCCCCTAATTCCCTTTCCTCTCGATCTCTCAATCTCCCTTTCACTCTCGATCTCTCTCAATCTCCCTTTCACTCTCGATCTCTCTCAATCTCCCTTTCACTCTCGATCTCTCTCAATCTCCCTTTCACTCTCGATCTCTCTCAATCTCCCTTTCACTCTCGATCTCTCTCAATCTCCCTTTCACTCTCGTCTCTCTCAATTTTTCCCTTTTACTCTCTCTTCTCAATTTTTCCCTTTCACTTCGATCTCTCTCAATCTCCCCTTTTACCTCGATCTCTCTCAATTCCCCTTTTAAACCCCATCTCTTCCCCAACTCCCTTTTTCTCTCGACTCCTCAATCTCCCCCTTTTACTCTCGATCTCTCTCAATCTCCCTTTCACTCTCTTTTTCCCCAAACCCCCCTTTCACTCTCGTCTCTTCCCTCCCTTTCCTTCATCTCCTTTAATCTCCTTTCACTCTCGATTCTCTCAATCTCCCTTTCCTCTCGATCTCTCCAATTCCCTTCCTCTGACTCTCTCAATTCCCCCTTTACTCTCGATCTCCTCAAACTCCCTTTTACTCTCGATCTCTCTCAACTCCCTTTCATCTCGATCTCTCTCAAACTCCCTTTTTACTCTCGATCTTTTTCTCAATCTCCCCTTTTACTCCGATCTTCTCAATCTCCCTTTCCCTCGATCTTCCCCAATCCCCTTTTACTCTCATCCTCTCAATCTCCCTTTTCACTCTCTTCTTCAATTCCCTTCACTCTCTATCTCTCTCAATCTCCCTTTCCTCTCGATCTCTCTCAATCCCCTTTTACTTCGATCTCTCTAATTTTCCCCCCTTTTCCCCTCATCTTCTCAATTTCCCTTTTACCCGTCTTCTCAATTCCCTTTCACTCTCGACTCTCTCAAACTCCCCCCTTTCACTTCGATTCCCCTCAATCTCCCTTCACTTCCCATCTCTTCAATTCCCTTTCACTCTCATCTCTCTCAATCTCCCTTTTTACTCTCGTTTTCTCTCAATCTCCCTTTCCTCTCGATCTCTCCAACCCCTTTCACTCTCGATCTCTTCTCAAACTCCCTTTTACTCTCTCTCTCTCAATCTCCCTTTCACTTCGATCCTCTCAATCTCCCTTTATCTGATCTTTAATTTTTACTCTGATCTTCTCAAATTTTTCCCTTTCACTTCATCTTCTCAATCCCCTTTCCTCTCGATCTCTCTCAATCTCCCCTTTTACTCTCGATTCTCTCAATCTCCTTTCACCTCATCTCTCTCAATCTCCCTTTCCCTCTCGATCCTCTCAACTCCCTTTCCTCTCGATTTTCTCAAACTCCCTTTCACTCTCGATCCTCTCAATCTCCCTTTCCTCTCGATCTCCTCTCTCTTTTCGTCTCCCTTACTCTCCTTTCGATCTTCTCTCCTCTCTCTCTTTTGATCTCTTCTCATCTTTTCTTTTTGATCTCTCTCTCACTTCTCTCTCTTCGTCTCCCCCTCCACTCTCTCCTCTTTCGATCTCTCTCTCACTCTCTCTCTATCTATCTCTCCCCTCTCTCTCTCTTTCGATCTCTCTCTCACTCTCTCTCTCTTTCGATCTCTCTCTCACTCTCTCTCTCTTTCGATCTCTCTCTCTCTCTCTCTTTCGATCTCTCTCCCTCCCTTCTTTTCGATCTCTCTTCCTCTCTCTCTCTTTCCTCCCTCCACTCCCTCTCTTTCGATCTCTTCTCCCTCTCCTCTCTTTCGTCTCTCTCCACCTCTCTCTCTTTCGATCTCTCTCTCACTCTCCTCTTTTCGACTCTCTCACCTCCTCCCCTTTTCGATCTCTCTCTCTCTTTCGACCCCTCACTCTCCTTTTTGATCTCTCTCTACCCTCTTTTGATCCTCTCTCTCTCTCTCTTTCGATCTCTCTCTCACTCTCTCTTTCGATCTCTCTCTCACTCTCTCTTTCGATCTCTCTCTCACTCTCTCTTTCGATCTCTCTCTCACTCTCTCTTTCGATCTCTCCTCACTCTCTCTTTCGATCTCTCTCACTCTCTCTTTCGATTCCCCTCTCACTTTTCTCTTTTCGTCTCTCTCTCACTCTCTCTTTCGATCCTCACTCTCTCTCTCTTTTCCCAATCTCCCACTCCCCTCTTTTTTCGATCTCTCCCCCTTCTCCTTTTTTCGATCTCTCACTCCTCCTCTTTCATCTCTCTCTCTCTCTCTTTGCCCCCTCTCTCTCTCACTCCCTCTTTCGACCCTCTTTCGACCCCTTTTCCCCCACCCCTTCTTTCGATCCCCTCTCTCACCTCTTTTTCGATCTCTTTTCTCACTCTCTTTCGATCTCTCACTCTCTCTCTCTATCGATCTCTCACTCTCTCTCTTTCGATCTATCACCCCTTCTTTCGATCTCCCCCTCTCACCTCTTTTTTTCAAATCTCTCTCTCACTCTCTTTTTCCCGACTCTCTCTCACTCCTCTTTCGATCTCCCCTTCACCTCTCTTTCCCGTTTCTCTCTCTCTTTGGCCTCTTTTCACAACGGTTTAAATTCTCCCGGGCGTATTGGCCCCGGGTCGGGCCCCCGGGTTTTCCGCTTCAGTAAGGGCGCCTTTCCCGGCAGAAATTTACGGTAACCCCCTTTTGCCCCTTGAATCCGCCGGGGGGGAGAAAATGACTTTCACATTTTTTTAACGGCGTGCCCGCCCTAAACAATGCATTGTTATGGGGCCGGGAGCGGCACCCCCTTCCCCCCCCTTATTCACGGCGGATTTGTGCGCTCAAAAAGGGCCCGCACAAATCTCAGAATAAGCCGTTGAACACGGCCTTTCTCTCTCTAACTCTCCTTCTTACAAAACTCTCTCTATTTTCCCCCCAAAAATTTGAGACAAATGGGTTTAAAAAAGTGACCACTTACCTTTTCTCTGTTTTGTTCCCATTTCCATGCAAAACTACAAGGTTGGAAGAAATGGGGGCACCTCCCCCAAGTGGGGGGCTTCCCATGGTGGATGGGGAACCAAATGGGTTGTCCCAAAGGGGAAAAAAGAGGGGAATTTTTGGGAGGGGTCAATAAACGGGATTAAACCCTGAGTTGTTATAGAAATTGTGCACAGCTTAAAAGGGGAGGCGTCTACTACCTAAAAAACCTCCTGGGCCCCATTAAATTAAAAAACACCCATACTCCCCTTTATCCGGTGCCTGGTTCCAGCGGTCACGCACCTCTTAATTCCATCACCATTTGGCAGTGAACAGCTCCAAACAGGGATGTAAGTAGAGGCCGGTGACCACTGTAGCCAATCAGCAGCCGCTGCGGTGACGTCCACGTTCAGAAGTACAAGAAAGAACAGAAGACCGAGAGACCAGGAACAGAAGAAGGAAAGTATAGGTTTTTATTTTAATGAGGCCCCAGAAGATGCGGATTAGTTTTTCTTAGGAAGTGGACTACCCCTATAATACTGTGAGAAGGCTACACCTTGTAATTAGGGTTGCTTGAATGGGGCCTTGTTGGGTTTGACCAGGTTTGACCAAATTTGTGAAAAAAATTTGAGTTTTAGACATCCAAAACTCCATTTTCCTTTCCCCTCATTTTAACCATAAACTTAAATTAGGGTTATGGATGTGCAATGGGTTTTTGGAAGCTAAATAAGTGACTCAGCCAGGCCACCATCCTGTCTGACGTCATTTCCACCATAGCATTGGTTACGGTTGAACTTCTTCTTTTTTTTTAACCTGATTCGGGTCGAATTTGATTTTGACCTCAATCCGCACTTTAACACTACTTGTAAATTTTTTCCCAAAAGTTCCAAACGGCAACTCCCATGATGTGTTAATGACCCTCGTGCTTCACAACCAAAGACTCTTTGGGGGAAAAACCTTGATCATGTTACAGGAGCAGATTTACTTCTCCAAAAGTGCTAGAATTATGTCTCACTTTTTTGCCCAAAAACCTCATTAACTTTATTATGTCTTTTAGAACCCTTTTTTTTTTTTTTTTTTTTTTTTTTTTTTAGCCTCATGGAACAAAGGGGTAACTCTTAGGAACAAGAAATGTGCAAACACACCATGTACTCTACTTAAGCACGATGTATAGGGGTAGAGAACCCTTGAATATAATGAAATGAATTCTGGTATACCAATACAATTAAACCAAAACAACTACAGGTAAACACCTAGAATAAAGATACATAAAAAAATAACTTTTAATAAACATAAATAAGAATTGAGAAAGAAAACGAAAAGACACCCCAAATATACCCTATCAAAGACCTGTCTGCCTCAAAAATGGGAAAATCGCCCCAATAAGGGCGCCCCCACACTGGAACCTAAACTAACCCTGTCCCTACTACATCTAAATGAAAAAAAAGAAAAACCATATACCACAAATGGAGTGCACAAAACAAAAAAAATGCTGTGATAAATAACAATACAACAGACAATATACGTTTGATGTTCAATAATACTATGAATTGATGATGCGTCATAGGAAGATGATCAATAACGCATAAATATTCCAATATTCCAACGCGTTTCCCCCTAGATACTGGGTTCACAGGGAAAAAATTTCAGTT
>JAODAL010003027.1:0-181992 GCA_025379985.1 Phyllomedusa bahiana
CGGCAAATCACAGCTATTCTTAAATCCCTCAATTTCCTAGAGCCAACTAGGATTAAAAACTGAAATGTTTCTAGCGAATACCTGTGAAATGCGGTCTGGTGGAAGAACCATAAGACAAAATCAACAGTGTTCTTCCATCAGTCCTAGGGATTTACAACTGCCAGTAGGACTAGGAATTGATATTTTCAACAAGCTATCATACAATTGCGCTATCTGCGCCAAACTGAGATTCAACGAGCGCAATAAAACTATTCAAAAGTTACACGGATGAGAAATTGCCTTTTTGGCAGCAATGAGAAATGAGAACAGTTGCTAGAAAATTGTTCTATCAGAATTGTGGTACAACGTGTCTGTTTGAAAAAAACTAGGGCACATGCAATACAGCTATTTAAAAGTTATACGGATAACAAACGGTGTTTTTTTGCACCAATGAAATACACCAACAGTAACTACAAAAATTTCTGAAATTAAAATTTAAGTACCAGGTGGCTCTATGAAAAAAAACTGGGCCGCACCAAAGTAAAAAAAAAACTATTTGAAATGTATACGGATAATAAAAGGTGGGTTTTGCACCTATGAAATACACCTGCAATTACTAGGAAATTTTTGTATCCTAATATAAGTAGGGGGTCCTTGAACAAAAATGGGCCTACGCCAAGTGAAAAAAACCTAATTAAATTGTGTACGGATAATAATAGGTGGTTTTTGCACCTATGAAATACAACAGCAATTACTAGCAAATTTCTGTATGGTAATTTAAGTACAAGATGGGTCTTTCAACAAAACTGGGCTGTATAGTGACTAGGATTCAGGAGAGGGTCATTGATCAAGGGATTGTTCTGATAGCCAGTTTGGTGTCAGGAGAGAGTTTTTCGCTAAAATGGGGACAATTGGCTTCTACTCATTGGGTTTTTTTTGCCTTCCTCGGGATAAAACCACTTAGCACAACAGGCTTGAACTAGATGGACGACTTGTCTTTTTTTAGCCTTACAAACTATTAAACTATGACACTGACACACACTGATGCTGAACAGGAAGGGCTGTTCTATGTAAAACGAGGTCATGTGATTTTTAAAAGCCAATCACAACCATACACATCACAGTAATGACGTCGCACACCCCCGCTCACCCTCTCTATTTTCTAAGCGGATTTGCTGGCCGCCAAAAAAGACAGGAAGCGCTGAAAAGGCGCGATATTAATAGATTAAAGCGCAGATTTTTCAAACCCAAAAATTTTCACGTGATCGGGAAAATTTTCCGATCAACCTAAAAACCGTGCCGATTTCAACTTTGTCAATTATAACCACTCAACACTACATCTAACCACTGTGCCACTTACAAGCTTTTTAAAATAATAGAAAATCCCTTCAATTTCTCCATTGAGTAATGGAAAACATTTCTTTAGAGAAAATACACATATCCGGTCATGTAATTTATGCCCCAGATTTGCATCATTTTACAGTAATTGAAGTGTGGATGAGTGTTTAACCCTAACTGACACATGACCTAACTGTGATGGCTGTGCCTGCTCGGACCTCAGCGCAGTGGTCTATCCGTAAAGTACAGTAGGAAATGTGCTTTTGGCCGAGATTTTGTGCTTATATATCACGTTTTATGTATACCAGTCTGAACACTGCCTTGTCAGGGACTGCTGGACTTTGACAACTTCCATCTTCTCTTCTGCTAGCCTAGTCTTAGGTTGCAGACGAATGAGACTGAGTGGTTATTGACAGGTGCCCTCACCACTCGTCTTTCTTGCTACATGTATGTGTTCTGTGTGGTGTAGGTGTCAAAGGGACAGTCCTATCATGGCCTGGACTGGGACTCTGACATCCTTTAATAAGATCACTTCTACTCAGCAGCATTGCTGGAGATAGTCTGTGGCTTGAGCTGGTGTGCGGTGTATTCTATTTTGTATTACCTGGATTTCTGACCTTTTTTTATGCGGTAATTAAGGGAGTATTGAGTGGGCAGTTTACGTCTGCCTGGATTAAAGATATCTTCGATCTCACCCATTTGAACACTTAGATGCCACAACGAATGTAATTATGTAATTATAAAATGTTTTGTTGACCCCTTGCCTATATAAGGCTTTTAGTTCTGCCATCTTGATACTCCTATTTCATCCTGTCTAAGTTAGGGTTTAATAAGAAAGCGATAGTGGAACGCTGCAAAACATGTTTAAAAAATAAAAAAAAGTTTTTTTTTTTTATTTTTTTTTACAAGAAGCAGAAACATAACAAAAGATCTAAACATTTGGAAGCCCCAGAATCGTACTGGGCTGCAGAATACAGATAGCATGTAATTTATACGAAAAGTGAACTCCATACTTGTTTTTTTTCTTAATATTTTGTTTGGTATGGTTAATGGTACCATTAAAAAGTCGATCATGTCCCTCAAACCACAAGCCCTCATACAAAGTAGATCATGTCCCTCAAACTACAAGCCCTCATACAGCTATGTAGATAGAAAAATAAGTCACTCATGGCTTTTGGACGATGGGGAGGAAAAAGTAGACACAATATATACAAACTCCCCTCAAGCGGGAAGGGGGTTATGAAATCTCATCTGCATGGAGTCCTCAGTGAATTTGATATGTGCTGTGAATTTTAAATCCGCAGTGTGTCAGGTTTCCCCTTTGACTTTAATGGGAATGTCAAAATGTTATATGTTATTACAAAGGGATCTGGATAAGTTGGAGGCCTGGGCAGAGAAATGGCAGATGAGATTTAACACTGATAAATGCAAGGTTATGCACATGGGGAAGAGAAATCCATTACATGATTACATGTTAAATGGAAAAACACTGGGTAAAAGTGACATGGAGAAGGACTTGGGAATCCTGGTGGACAGTAAACTTAATTGTAGCAGCCAGTGTCAGGCAGCAGCAGCCAAAGCAAATAGGATCATGGGGTGCATTAAAAGGGGCATAGATGCACATGATGAGAACATTATTCTCCCATTATACAAGTCACTGGTTAGACCACACATGGAATATTGTGTACAGTTTTGGGCACCAGTGCACAGGAAAGACATTTTTAGAGCTTGAACAGGTACAAAGGCGGGCAACAAAAATAATAAAAGGACTGGGTGGACTACAGTACACAGAAAGATTGGCAAGATTAGGGTTATTTAGTTTAGAGAAAAGAAGGCTTCGGGGGGACATAATAAATATGTTTAAATACATCAAAGGTCAATATAGAGATCTCTCCCAAGATTTATTTATACACAGGGCTGTATCTAGAACAAGGGGGCATCCTTTACGTCTTGAGGAACGAAAGTTTCTACATAAACATAGAAAGGGCTTCTTTACGGTAAGAGCAGTGAGACTATGGAATTCTCTGCCAGAGGGACTGGTCATGGTGAATTCATAACCGATTTTAAAAAGGGTTTGTGATGCATTTCTGGAGCGTAATAATATAACAAGTTATAGTGACTAGGATTCAGGAGAGGGGTCATTGATCCAGGGATTTTTCTGATTGCCAGATTGGAGTCAGGAAGGAATTTTTCCCTAAAATGAGGACAATTGGCTTCTAACTCATTGGGGTTTTTTGCCTTCCTCTGGATCAACACCTTAGCACAACAGGCTGAACTAGATGGACGACTTGTCTTTTTTTAGCCTTACAAACTATGAAACTATGAACTATGAAAATCCACACCATATATGCAATGAAAGATTTTGTTGTGGGTTCTGACATTGAAACTGTGTGGATTGACAGCAAGATCTACAAAAGCAGATTTTTAACAGACTGGACCTCATTTATCAAATCTAAGAGTAAAACTGTCTTTGTTGCCCATAGCACCAATCAGAACTCAGCCTTAAGTTTTCCAGAACACCATACGAAATGAAAGCTGCTATCTGATCTGTAGCTATGGCTAACAAAGACAGTTTTACTCCTAGATTTGAAAAATGAGACCTATTGTTTTTGAAATATTTCACAGTAAAAATCTGCCATGGCAAATCTGCAGCAAATCCACACCAGTTTGCTGCTGCAGATTCATCTGTGGAAATTGTATGGATTTCTCATCTGTGTGCATTTACCCTTAGGACGGGTTCATACGGCGTATAGTGGCGCGTACTTTGAGCGTCGCTATACGCTTGAAATTTTAGAACTTAAAGCTTTCTGGCCCTCATTCACCTTAGCTTTCCCTGGAAAATAACTATAAAACCATACCTCCCAAATATGCTTCTTTTAGAGGAACAACCCCCTGCTTTTTGCCCAAATCCACCCCATCCTCATTATTACTTAAATGTCCTTCTTTTTGACTTGACACATACATTTACATAAATGAACTTACTCCCCCCCCCCCCAAAAAAAAGCACCTCTAGTTTCTGCCTATTAGACCACAGTTTACATTTTTTAAAATGATTTGTTACAATTTAGGCCATAAGGATATCTATATTTAAAAATTTTTATGCTAATTTATAAATGTAAAAACACAAGTGTTCCTATTGAATCATCCAAAAAGATGGGAGTTATGCAAAAACCATGACATTGCTGCAACATATGAACTCCGTCTAAGAGACTATTTACTCTTATCATACAGTCTTATATAATGGGATTTCTGGCTTTATATAAATAGAAGAGGTCTACGACCTTGTTGTTTTTAAGATCTCTTCATTACGATTAGAAATTAAAAGCCTATCCTGATCATCTTCACCGCAGCAACACTCCTCGATATAGGGAACATTAAAGGGGTTGTCTCACTACATTGATTCATCTTACCTCACTTTCATTTTTGAATTTACTGGCTTCTACTGGCCTGCAGTGATGAACTGCTGAGGACAACCGGTCCGTAGCTTTAACGACCAACACTGGCAACCTATCTGGAGAGATCAAACAGGTCTGTAGCTATAGCGACCTGAGGAGCTGATGCAGCCCATATAAGAGGGGATATCTCAGAATAGGTAGGACACTGTTAATGGACACATATAGCAAAGTGACTTGTTTTTGCGAGATCTTTAACATAAAAAGCAATCCTTGTAGTGAGACAACCCCTTTAATACAGATATACAGATATTTCTGTGACTTCCCAATCTATATTTGTGCAGGGCCTTGTTTAAATCTGTGTTGGAAGTTTCATTTGGAGCCTCTATCGCAGAGGTGGGACCAGATCTGTTTCATGACAGACACTAACAGCACCTGACAGACCTCATTGGTTACTATTTTGGTTGTGGTATCCGACATATTAATGAAAAAGATATTTTTTTCCGTTATTTTGGACAGAACCTCCAATGCAGAACCCAGCCTAAGCTGTACATGCTACAACCTCACATTTGGCATGCACAAATAAATAGTGCCATTCAATGTACATGCAATTACTGTATATGTCTATGTTGTTGCATAAATCTGTCATTGGCTCACTTTACGAAACACATGAATCACACTATATACATTTTCTCATGTGTCTTCATATATTAAAATACTACAATTTGAAAAGCTTTTCAAAAGGTTTAATAATTAGTATACCTACTGACTAAGCATCAGTGTATATGCCATGATGCAGACCATACCATTATGTACAGTTTTCATTCTAAAAAGTTTAATTTACAAGAATTTACACTTGGTAGTTTATATATTAACCATTATTAACCGTTCTATTGTGTCTATGCTTGTAGTAGTGTCACACTATGGATTTGGGTCAGAATGATTCTCCCCAACCTGCATTTTGAGCAACCAATTAGCGGCCTGTGGAAAAATAGGGAAACCAATCGGAAGCCTGGCAGTCAGACAGGAAAAAAAGTATATTATACACTTCTCTCTACCTGCCTGACTGGCAGGCTCCCATCATTGATTGATTTTCCCACAGGCTGTTGATTGGTTGCTTTCAATTCTGGTTGGGTCAAATTGTCCTGATCCAAATCTAAAGCGTGACACTACATGGGAGCATTATTGTTTTGATATTTGTTGGGAAGAATGTGGAAAACAACCCAAAATTTGTGTAAGCAACACAATAAACTGTCAGAAACAAGAAACTGTCAGAAACTGTCAACCAGAAGAAGCATTAAATATCTTTAGATCCAGCCCTGCATGGCATTATACATGTAATACTATATTTCATTTTTTAGACACATGTGCTGAACTTATAATTGATATTCTGCATGAATACCCAAGGTTGTGCAGAGTTTACATAGAAACAATTGGGTGGTAGATTGGTTGGGCATTACAAGAAGAATAGAATCAAGCATTGGACATGCCTGTTATAGCATAGTAGAACAGACAGCTTTCCTGCTGTTCGAGTCTATTTTAGTCTTTAGTGGTGGGCTGGTTGGGTTTTTATGATAGGTAGTAGCAGTTTAAAGGTCTTGGATATATGTGCATTATCCAAGAGGGCAGTAGATGATGGCTTCTTTTGGAGTGGAATTATAGCAGGGAATAAAACTGAGAGGTTATCCCACATATGGAAGCCCCATATTGGTAAAATTTTGCAAAGTAGCAGTAATAATATAAATTAGGGCAACTGAAGTTAATATAAAGAGAGATGGTGGATGAAGGGGCCCTATGCTCAATTTGTGGCTGTTGCTGTGGTCAAGTATTTATGAAAAACTACCAAATCTCTTAAAGGGGTTGTCTCGCTACAAGGAATGCTTTTTATGTTAAAGATCTTGCAAAAACAAGTCACTTTGCAATATGTGTCCATTAACAGCATTCTACCTATTCTGAGAAATCCCCTCTTGTATGGGCTGCATCAGCTCCTCAGGTTGCTATAGCTACAGACCTGTTTGATCTATCCTGATAGTCTGCCAGCACTGGTTGCTATAGCTACAGACCTGGCTTCTACTGCAGCATAGTAGAAGCCAGTAAACACACCCCTGAATTCAAATAGAAACCAAGAAAACAGGACTGAGGTAATATGAATCATTGTAGTGAGACAACTTCCTTTAAGGGTCGTAATTACTCTTCAAGTTGACCATTTTTTATTTGGGGTACATAGTCATGCATGTATTTGAATGGGGAAACATTAGCAGCTCATAATAACTGTCTGGTGGCCCTATGCTATTGCTTCTAGCATGCTTTGTGTTTGCCTTTCTATCTATTTGTGTTTGACATATCGTACACAGACATAACCCAAGTTACATTTTTTTGTGCGTGACAAAATAAACCATCTGGTGCCTTTATTTAATTATTAAACTACAAACACATGTGGATCAGTTCTGGCGAGTATTCATGTTAGTCTTATATAACATATATGACAAAAGCACTTGGCAGATTTACTATTACATTTCGAAATCTGAGAACTTATTGAGCAGTCAAATCATGCATTTTTCATGAATTCACTATGAATACTATTTATATTAATTGTTGTGTTATGTCTCCAAGAACTGAAAATTTACAGACTTTTTATACACAAAAGACAAGGACCTTCAAAGGATCTTAGAATTCTTAAAAGGTATCGCCTACTTGACCTGTTGTAAATGACTTCTCTGCTTATATTGCATTTTGTTATTTTTAAGAATTCTAAGATCTTTTGAAGGTCCATGTCTTTTGTGTATAAAAAGTCTGTAAATTTTCAGTTCTTGTATAAGACCATGTCTGAAGAAGGGAGCTAGTACTCTCGAAAGCTTACCATCAAATATACTCAGTTAGCCTGAAAAAGGTATCGCCTGATTTCTTCACTCTTCTACTAGCATTTGTTTAGTAATACAATTATAAAGTAATTCCAATGATTCCACTATTTTTTTCTACTTTATCTTGACAATCATATCTCTATAACTAAAATAATTCTCTATAATTTTTTTGAGGTATGTTTCAGGAAGCCAAAACGTACAGCTATTAAAAAAAAAGAATAATTGGTTTGGTCCATAGCTGTGATTTGTGTATTTGATATGAAGTTAAAAGCTAGGTTCCCATTCAGTCTGGAGATCCCATCATTTTGCCGGCGGTTGTAATGATCTAGAATGTTTGTTATATTAATCAGATTTGTGAAATCACAAACCTTTTCAAATCATCTTATTCAATTAATGCTCAAAGCCAACTCTATAGAAAAATTGTGCAATAGGTTGCTAGACACAGTTTGGCAGCACATTGCATCCGCTGTCATGAACAATAAGGAAGTTGACCATGGATAACATGTGTTATATTTTGTATTAAACAGAAGCATGACATTAAAGGATTAAATTTGATAAAACGCAGAATAGCGCTGTGTGCTAATAATTTGATGTAATAATCAGATTTTATATTGTTATTTTGTTTTTGTTTTTAGAATTGATTGTGTTTCCAGTTCTACAAAAAAGTTACATTTACGGGCAACAATTTTCAATGTTATTTATTTACATAAAATTACAACACAGAATAATTCAGCCTACAGGAAAACAGCTGCAAAAATTAAGCATGTAGAGACCGCACACTAATCTATGTTATGATTGGTAATCCACTTGTTTCTATATGCTGTAATTCCTCAGGAAGGGCATAAATGTTCCTCCACTATATACGCACATACTGTTTGCTAGCTGAAAATGCAATGCTCTAAGAAGAATCATGTCAAAGTAGAAATCTCTGCTTAGCTGTATCGAGTTGTGGAAGCCAGAGGACTCCCTTGGTACTCACAATGGATGGCATGCATTGCAATGGGGCCAAAAAGATGGAGGGACAATTAATATTCTCCCTGTGGGTTAATATGTTAGAAAGAAAAGAAGCTGTCAAAAGTCAGGTACCTTCAGAAATGTAAAACCAACAATAACGGACTCCTACAGTGAGGATAAAAAAATCTTCTATTAATGTCTAAAACAGAACTGGTGCCAGGAGAAGAAAAGTGTGTTCACAAAATAAGGAAAAAAAATTGTTATGGATTGTAATGGATATTAAATTCTAAGTATAAATTCTATAGTCTCTATATGGGTGATCAAAGTTTGCAATTTTAATTGAGCGCATGGAAAATGGCTGACAAATCAATTTTCCATCTTTTTATCTCTCCATCTTCCTCCCTGTTAAAATGCTAACTCATATTTTTCTGTTCCATGCATATTTCTGTTCCCCCCACTCTGTTAGTTTTCTTTCTCTATATACTGTTTATCTTACAATCAGACTTTCTGACTTGGAGAATGTAGATAACGCTTCTTGCTTTTAGTTACAATCACTTCCACAAGGCCGTAAACACATTGAATGCTAGCTTTAGCAGAATGTAGTGCAAAAATCACAAATTATTTTATCTTGCTTAGAAATAATAGACGGCAGTAATAAAAACTTATGAATAATTAAGGGCGTATTCTAACTAACAAATTAACAAATCATAATGTGATTATTAAAGAGAATGTGTCATCAAAAAAGGAGTCATTGTTTAACCCTTTTCTGACCTATGATGTATGAGTACGTCATAGCGCCGTTAAGCGGTTTTTGAAAGGGGGATCGGGGCATTATCCGCTTCACAGCGGCGGGTGTTAGGGGCCCTAATTTGCAGCTAACCCCCCCGGGGTTTAGGCAGGGGCGCGGGGTCACCCGCCTGCGTGTTTAAAAACCATCAGGCCGCGGCAAAGATGGCCGCGCTCAAAAATACGTAAAGGGGGGCCGGGCATTTTTTTTCGCCCGATCGGGACATCGATAAGATTGTGTCCGAGGGCTAACATGGCAGGCAGAGTTTGAAAGGTTTATCGCTGCCATTTTCCCTTTGTTTCCCCACTTCCGCCGCAACGGAAGTGGGGAACCGCCATCTTTGTACACCCTAATGCATTCCCATGCAATGCATTAGGCTGAAATTAACGATCGCCCAAGTGGTAAGCACATAGGGGGGACAAATGTTAAAGTAAAAAAAAAAAAAAATAAGTTTAAAGAAAAAAAATTATTAAAAGTTAAATCCCCCCCCTTTTTTCCCATTTAAAATAAAAAACAATAAACAAAAAAAAATTACACAATTTGTATCACTTGCCCAAAAAAATTTCCGTTTATAAAAATATAATTAATTTACCCGTACCTAACACCTAGAAGAAAAAAATTCCAAATCCCAAAAATTGGTTTTTTTTTGGGGCTTTTAAAAGCACAAAAAAAAATTGGGAAATAAAGTAATCAAAAAAGTAAACATCCATTTCAAAAGTGCTAGCATTAAAAAGTCACATCTGCCTGCAAAAAATGCCACCTCCCCAGTCCGTAGTTTATACAAAAAAAATTATTGGTGAAAAATGGCTTGCAGCGCAAAAAATTTAAAAAAGAAAACGTTTGGGAAATTTTTTTACGGGGACCAAAAAATAACGGAACCCTAATGTTTGGATTGCGGATGTGTAACAACTGGAATAAGATAACACATAATTTTTACCGAAAAAAACTCCGTAAAAACTAAAAACCCCCCGCAAAAATGGCGCAAGTAGTTTTTTTTTCACTTTTTTCCCCACTTGAAAATTTTTTTGCCGTTCCCTAGGTACTTTGTAATATAAATAACACCACTAGAAAGTCAATTGTCCCGAAAAAAAAAAAGCCCCCATATTCTATGTGGTGAAAAATAAAAAGTTATGGGTTTCAGAAGGGCAAAGAGCAAACAAATTTGAGCCATATTATTAGCCGTCCCCTCAGGAGGGGGTTTTAAAATTACATTTTTTGATAAAAATTTTTTTTTGGAATTTTTTTTTTTTAATATTTTCATATCACTTTAAATATTTTTAATAAGTCTTGCAGTTTTCACTTTGGCCCTGGGCCTTGTTTGCACTGCTTTAACAGCAGTCAGAGAAATGCTTTACATTTGCTTATGCACATAGGAGACTTAAGACTGACTCAGTCCCATTGACTTCTATAGAAGAGTTTTCTAGTCATGCTCTGTGACCTGGGAAGAAATCAGTGTGCAGGGAGGTGAAAGGGTGAACTGTGCCTATCTCCTCTTTTGACTGTTGGATCCAGTGTTATCTATTCACAATGGTGTCTCCTTTCAGTTTGACCCTCTTTGTGCTGATAATCTTTCTGTACAGAACAGGAAGTGACAGATAATTATTAGGCTTAGTGGCCAAAGTGAAAACTGCAGGAATAAAATTTATAAAAAATATTGAAAGTGATATGGAAAATTTAAAAAAAGTATAACCAAAAATTCTTAAAATATGTGTTGAACATAAAAATGTGAGTTAAACAATAACTCATTTTTGATGACACATTCCTTTTAATGATTAATAGTAGAGGGGAGTTGATTACATATTGATTGTCCAATAAAGATATACGGTATATTTACAGTATATTTATTGAATATGATACACCTTTCAAACAGAGGTTATAAAAACTCATGCAGAACTTTTAATAAACAGGTTTGAAATGTTGCACTGACATCTTGTGAATGTCTCTTGTTCCTTTCATCTGATTTAATTTGGAAACTGGCACAATGAAGGCTTAGGTTTCCTTTCTCAATATAGTAATAATTTAATTCAGGTGGAAAATATTGTTAACAGATTCTTACCCATTCTCTACCAGGGCAATTTGTATAGGGATTTTCTGCAGAAAAGGCCACGTGTATCTAAGAAGTGCCAAGAATTTGGGCAAAATACTTTCCCCTTGCTCTAGCTGTTTTCCATGACAGTGCTGAGAGTGTGGAAACAGGCTTATGCGTCAATTCTGGTTGGGACCTACTACTAGCAAAGAGGATCGGATATAACTCATATCCATTTAACCATAGAGATTTATTTTTTAACTCCCCAATACATTAAATTGTGCATTAGGTGAAATTATTAAAAAATACAACTTGTCCCACAAAATGTAGCCCTTCTACAGCTGTGTAGACAAAAAAAGAAAAACATGACTCTTGAAGGGCGAGGATAAAAAATGGAAATAACGAATCAAAAACTGGCCAGTTCTTTAGTGGTTAAGGATAATAAACTATATCATTGTATCAAAATGGATTTTACAAATGTTAGGTATAAGGCATTGCATGAAAACCTGGCAGAATCCTATGCAGATAACATAGGGCAACATGTATTAACCTGGCTATGACTTGCTAGTTCTATGTATGTTTTTAATAGTGTACAATCCGACAAAATGTGTTAACTCCACAGCCCTGTTCCCAGCACAGCTCCTGCAAGCATCGGGGAGCGGGGGAAACCTCCGCTCCCCATGCTTTAACCCTTCGATTGCCGCAGTTCATCACCGTAGCTCAATCAAAGGGTTTTCCTGCTCTGTTGGGTGATCAGGACATCCGGTGACCTGACAGAGCCCAGGGAACGGATACTCAGTCAGCCCTGGGGACCTAGAGTAGCCCCAGGGCTGCCTGTGTAAGATGCAAGCGATCAGGGCAGACTGTGAGCTCTAGCTGTATGCCATGACAGCAAAAAAAACCTACACATATTAGGTATCCATACAACTGTAATAACCTTTAGAATTAATCTAACAAGTTATTAAGTGTGAAATGTGAATGGTGTAAAAAAATTTAAAAAAAATGAAAAAAGTTTTTTAAAAAATTAAAAAAAAATCTGTAATTATTTATAAGTGAACTTAAACTATTCCCCCATAAAGTACAACTTCTCGAATAAAACCAGGCCTCATACAACTGTGTCAGTGAAAAAAAAAAAAAGTACAACTGTAGAAATGCAAGGAAAAAAACAAAAAAGTTTTTTAAATTTTTTTTTAAAAAAATGTGTAATTATTTATAAGTGAACTTAAACTATTCCCCCATAAAGTACAACTTCTCGAATAAAACCAGTCCTCATACAACTGCGTCAGTGAAAAAATAAAAAAGTTACAACTGTTGAAATGCAAGGAGGCAAAAACTAAAAAAAATGTACTGGTCATTAACTACTTTTTAGGCGTTAGGTTTAAGAGGCTAAAGAGTTTTATGCGCTAAAATATGTCTCAGCCATGGTATCAATTTGTGTAAAAGTTTCACTTTGGCGCATTCAAAAGTGCTGTGTCTGGTGCAGAATTTGCCAAGTTTTGATGTTTGACTGTTCATACATTTAAAGAAGAGGGCTGCAACAGTTTTTTTTTGCTCAAAGTACAGTAGAAAACTGGCGCAGCTCCGTTCATACATGTCACCCATAGTCTTTAAGAATGGTGGAAATATGGAGTCTGGTGACAAACCAATTACAGTTAAGATGTGCTTACTGATCAGCAGGGAGAGATGGACAGCCTAGATACACTAACCTGGCTGAGAGCTGGGAGTGGCTGTGAGATGACTGACCTTGTGTCCTGTGAGGTCTACTGACTGGGACATGAACTAAAGTGTGTGCCAGGTGATTCCCACCATAAATGACCTCTGCATTGGAGAGAGGTGTGAAGTGGTGAGGGAGAGTGATAAGAAGTGCTAAGTGACAGCAACCTGAAGAGTGTCAGCAATGAGACCAAGAGACAATGAGTGTAAGGAGCTTTTGGACCAAGAGCCTGGATACGGTGGAAAGTAGCAGAATTGCACCAAACCACCTTCTCAAACCATTGTAACTAGTGATGAGCGATTACATTGACTATCGTCATCGGGTCGATAGTCGATATCGGCAATTATCAAGACGATTTCCGATAGTCGATAATAGATTATCGCCGATGAACTATTTAAGAGGAACAACACCTTCATTCCTTACACCCAAACAGGCTGGGAGAAGCTGGAAATTAACATCCACAACAGTCAAAAGGGATTACCTGCTACACTTAGTGCACACACTTAGTGTTATAAAAGCACCACAGGAAAAAAAGTCACACACCAGTAGCACTATACCCCGTGTCTTTGTTACCACAGCCTGACCCTTGTAAACTGCATCACCCCCAAATTAAAAAGTGCCAGAAGGCAGTATGATTAGAACCATCATTTCTTGAACTGGACGTTGAATATCCCTGTCCTGGAACACAGCATGACCCCAACCTGCATGACCCTAGCTTTAAAAAGTGCTGGAAAAGAGTCTTTTCAACCACCAATTTAGTTTTCACTGGCCATTGACTATCCTTTCCTGGTCCACACATGACCCCCAAACCTGCATGACCCCCGAGATTTAAAAAGTGCCGAAAATAGGAGTCCTTTGAACCACCATTTTTAGGTTGAACTGGACATTCGACTATATCTGTCCTGGTACCGCAGAATACCATTAAACCTTGTCTGATCCACATATTAAAAAGTGCCGAAAATAGGGGTCTTTCACCACTCATTTTAGTTTAAACTGACATTGACTATTCCCTGTCCTGGCCACAGCATGAGCCCCAAACCTGCATGACCGCCCAGATTTAAAAAGTGCCAGAAATAGAGTCTTTGAACCACCAAGTTAGTTGAAATGGACATTGACTATATCTTCCTGTACCGCATAAGACCATTTAAACCTGTCTGACCCACAGATTAAAACATGCGGGAAAAGGAGTCTTTGAACCACCAATTTTCGTTTCACCTGGTCCATTGTCTAGCCCTGTCCTGGTCCACAACATGAAGCCCAAAACCTGCATGAACCCCAGATTGAAAAAGTGCCAGAAATAGGAGTCCTTTGAACCACCATTTTAGTTGAACTGGACATTGACTATATCCTTCCTGTACCCAGAATGACCATTAAACCTTCTGACCCACAGATTAAAAAGCCCCGGAAATAGGAGTCTTTGAACCACCATTTTAGTTGAACTGGACATTGACTATATTGTCCTGTACCGCAGAATGAGCATTAAACCTGTCTGACCCACCAGATTAAAAAGGCCGGAAATAGGAGTCTTTGAACCACCATTTTAGATGAACTGGATATTGACTATATCTGTCCTGTACCACAGAAAGAGCATAACCTGTCTGACCACAGATTAAAAAGTGCCGGAAATAAAGGAGATCTTTGAACCACCATTTAAGTTGAACTGGACCATGACTAGACCTGTCCCTGACCGGCAGTATACCATTAAACTTCTGACCACAGATTAAAAAGTGCAAGAAAAAGGAAGTCTTTCACACCCATTTAGTTGAACTGGACATTGACTATGCCTGTCATGACCGCAGAATGACCCCAAAACCGTGTCTGACCCACAGATTAAAAAGTCCGGAAAAAGGGTCTTTTGAACCCACCAAGTAGGTTTTGAACTTGGGTACGATAGACTATACCTTTCTGTACCCACAGTATAACCATTTAACCTGTCTGACCTACAGATTGAAAAAGTGCCGAAAAAAGGAGTCTTTCAAACCACCATTTTAGGTTGAACTGACAAATTGAGACTATCCCTCTCCGGGCCACAGCATGAAGCCCCAAACCGCATACCCCCCAGATTTAAAAAGTGCCTGGGAAAAAAAAAAAAAAATAGTGAAGTCTTTGAACCACCCATTTTAGTTGAACTGGACATTGACTATACCTGTCAATTACAACAGCATAGGCCCCTAAACCTTTTGACCCCACAGATCACAAAGTGGCACTATGCTATTTTGTACCTGACTGTCATTTATAGTATATTTTTTGGTAACTGACATTTGTTACATAATTTATTTAGGGAAGTTTGTATTTATAGTTTTACATTATTATCATTTTGCTTTTTTTTCAAGTGTGATAACATACAACAATACACCCCTCCCTGCAGTTTTTAATGGTATTTTTACGTGTGTAAGATGTGTTAATTCATCCACACACCCCATAAGTAATAGAAAATGTCTAATCATCCTCCAAAACACTTAGTTGAGAAGACATTTGCCTCCTGGCTTCTGAGAGTTATTCAGCCCAATCAATTCGATACTGGTTTCATTTTTTCCTCCAAATCCTTCTTCAGTGATTAGGAACAGACCTCCCCTGGAGATCAAATGATGACACCCATATGACTCCAGCGCCAGAAAATGTTAAGCCCCAAATTGTGCAATTTTTGTCCAGCCCTTGAGCCTTTTTTGACACTACTTAACATCACAGAAAATCACCTTTTTTCAATCTGATTTTTAGAGAAATTTGAAGCTCTCCTTGATTGCCCCTAATTGTGAGAGCCAGTGCTGCCCTCAGCCAGCTGTAACCGGAGTCCGCTGCCAGGGCCAAACTTGCAGTGTGCTTCGGTGAGAGCCCATCTAGCGTCTGTCATCTATTAACACGCAGGTTCAGCTGCAGGCCGGAGTTTCAGTGGGTGCGTGAGAGCCCAGGCTGGCCGTTCCGTCATCTATAACACGGTACAAATGCCCTTATGACTCAGCTACGAAAAAGTCGTGCTGAAGCAGAGTGCCGAAGCGGAAGTGTGGGTAAGACCTCAGCCTTCCATCAGTACACAGTCAAAACCTGGTAGCGCTTGCCCTCCGTAATGGTGGCGGACCAATTGAGCTTCACTTGAAATACGGTGGTTGACGTCCTGTTCACCCAGGTGGCCCTTTTACTTGCATTCTTTTCTCGTTTACTCAACGTGTGCTGGTAGGAAATGGTCTCTGTTCTTTGTTCTCGGTCCATGCTCCATACTCCATGTCCTCTGAATAACCTACATCTGGTCAAGTCTTCCTGTACTTCCCTTGTACAATTCAAAGGAATATTGTACCAGCTATTTTGTACATGCAAGTTTTTTAGTAGTTTTAAATTCTAGAAAACACATCTTTAAAATAGGATGGACATTGCACACATCTTTGTTTTCCTCTTTTTTTTTAATGTATAAAAGGTTTGTCCAATAACAGGGGATAGCTAGCTATGTTAAAGATCTTGAAAACAAGTCATTTTGCAAGATTGTCCATTAACAGTGTCCTACCTATTCCTGTTTCTGGACAGCATCATCACCCTTGAGCCACTCTTAACAATTGTGAAGAACAAATGTCTGTTAGAAACCACATTTTTTACAATAGGACCTGTAGAATAGGCAGCATTTCACAGCAACATGCCCCCAAAAATTCAAAACATTGACCCTTGACCCACTTTTGACATTTTGCGAAGAACAAATTGTCCTGTTATAAACAACATTTTTTTTATAATATGGACCTGTAGTATAGCTGCATGTCTCAGCAAAATGCCCCAAAAATTCAAAACATGCCCCTTGAGCCACTTTTGACAAATGTGAAGACAAAGTCTGTAAAACAAAAATTTTTTTAGAATAGGACCTGTAAGTATTGTTGCATTTCAAAGCAGCATGAGCCGCCCCCCCCGGGGAGAGGGGGGGGGTCCCAAAAAATTATAAAAAATGGATTTCTTCTCAGCCACTGTTAAAAATTGAGAGGGAAAAATGCCACTTAAAAGCCCACTTTCTGTTTCCAAAGGACCATGATTATAGCTGTATCTCACAGCAACATGACCCCAAAAATTATAAATATTACTTCTCACCACATATAAAAAATTGTGAAGGAGAAATGCACTTAGAAGCCACATATCTGTTACAATAGTACCATAATTATAGCTGTTATCTCACAGCAACATGACCCAAGAACCATTGACAATGCGAAAACTTCTAAAAGATTAAAAAGAGGCTAACAGAAATACGATGTTGTCCATGAAACCTTGTTGTCTTTTACAGTCTCCTCACAGCAAAGCCAGCAAAATGAACTGTTGGAACTGAGAATAAAATTGCCGTAAGAAATGATCATTTAAAAAAAAAGTTTTCAGAGGACCATTTCTGTTTGAAGATTAATGTTGAAGTAGACCGGGCAACTAAACGGGTGACCTCGGCAATTTGGTCCAAACATCATCAGAGATCCCTTGCCTGATTCATCTTGATGAAAGTCAATTGTGAAATCCACATTATCGTGAAAGCCGGATGCGTTTCGTCTGGTAATGACTCCTCCCAGCGTGTGAAGTGTCCGCTCAGATATGACGCTGGCTGCTGCAGGACACACACCTCATCGGCGGGCGAGCGAGCTTGGCCATTATTGGATACCCATAAGTCTATTGGGGGTCCGGAACACATACAAAAACATCGGTGTGAACGCAGATAGTCGTGAAACACATGATCTTAAGCTTCTCTGGGTGTTGTATGTGTGCCCTGCATTGCATGCGTTGGTGAGGTGGTAAATACAGATTGCCAGATGTCACCCATTAGGCTCCTGCCACCTTGCCTGCTGCTGCCACTGCTGTCACGTCGCTGATGTTGTTCCATCTTGACATTAGAAGAAAGTGAAGCAGACGCAACAGATGTTCTCCCAGTTGATCATCAGCAAGGTCTCCATTTTCCTGCCTTTACTCTCTATTTGGGTGGGTGGAAGAAAGTGCTGAGTTTGTTTTGTAATGGGGATCAGGAGGGTGCCACCAGAACTGTTGTTCATTTTGATGGCCTTAATGCGAGGATCATGTTGGAGGAAATGGAGCATCCAAGCACTCATGTGAGAGATGGAGCCTTGATTTTTCCCAGCCTCTGGGTCGAGGGCACTAGCAAACCTGATCTCCTCATCTTCCTCCTCCGCCTCAAATTCGCGCCATCCCTCATTCCAAGGCAGGGACGTCGTAACGTCGGTTCTAGGAATACCTACTCCTCCTCTTCCTCGTTCCTCGGCACAGCTTCAACAAGCCCTACTTGTAATGTGACCCGAGATGATGCGCCCTTGCACTAGCCCTGGACCCGAACCACTGCCTAATGAAGACCGATAAAAAATTTAAAAACGTCGGGCCCTTGTGGATTTGACGGGGAGAAAGGCTCTTTTCCTCTTTTCCCCTCCCCCTTGGCGGGACCTGTTTTTCAGAGTGGTAACGATCTTTTCCGAAATAAGATCACCACAATGTCATTGAAAGGGCATTTTCCCCACTGACCATTTTGGTGGCTTCTTCAAAACTGGAAGGATGGTGCAGATTTTCACCTGCCTCACCTCGGTGGCCAACACCCCCAGGTCCGCGTGTTGTCGGGCCCTGTTCATTGTAATGCGAAGGCATTTCCTGTGCCAAAATGTGGAGCAGTGGAGGGTGGGGAAATTCCCCGGTGTTGCCAAAGTCAACAATGAGAGTTACGGGGAGGCCCAGTGACGCTGCAACGCAGCCCGGCGGGGCAAACAGGGTGCGATCGGCGGAAGTGCGAACTCAGACCTCAAGCCCTCCTCAGCATGCAGCCAGACCGGGTAAGCTCTTTAGGAAATTTCTGGACGACAAGGTCATGACATGTGCCAGGCAAGGGATTCTGCCACCTACCGATCTTCAAGGGCGGCCAGCAATTTCGACCGTAATCGCACACCACCTAGCCTGGCACACGTTCCTTGTCACCCAGCCAGCGCCGGGTCTCTTGCGGAGAGCCGTCCACAGCTCCTGACCTGTGTTGTGGACGGTCCTCCAAGACAGATTAATTTCAACACCGCCTGGTTTTTTCTCTGGCCCCTTGATGCCACCAGAGGACCTTGGGGAAAGAACCCTGCACCATCCCTGTGGTTTGAAGAGCGTGCGCCGAGCCTGAGGAGCCACCGTCACATCCCCTCTGAGACATCCACACCCAGCTCACCAGAGAGCTAGTCACAGAGAAATAGCGGCCTTGGCCCGTGCTTACTAGTCCATGTTGTCGGTGGTGAATGGACTTTTCCGACACAGATGCAGACAGACGCGCTTTTTGAATTTTTAGATTACACGTGCCGTGCCCAGGGCAGGGACGGTTTTTCAGGCAAAGAAATGCCTGCACGGCATCTGGTATTGGGGCAGGCAAAGGCCATGACGTGCAGAACCCATCTGTTCCACCAGACGGAAAGGCAACATTTCCAAGGCCAAAAGCCTGGCAAATGCCAAAAAAACTATTCAGGCTTTGGCTTTGGGATGTTTGGGTTAAAGTGTTTCTTCTGCTCCCAAACCTGGATAAGACAGAAGGCTTGCTGCTAGACTGGCCGCTATACGGCGTGCAGGTCGTCAAACTGGCGAAGAGAAGGGTAGGATTTGGTCTCTGTTGGTGCTGGTGGTACTCGGGCGACGTGGAAGGCTGAAGCGGAGGCTGATCCCTGAATCATGACCATCTGATAGACATGGGCAGCTTGAGAATGCTTGGTGTGGCGGAGGAGGAGGAGCGGAGCAGAAGGTGTGACAGTGGGTTGGAAGCCTGGCGTCAGTCTGGCCTTTTTTGGCCAAGTGTTGCCTCCATTTCAACTCATGCATTCGCTGCATGTGACTAGACATGTTGGTGGTGGTTAAACACCTAAGGTTCTTGCCTCTACTTATGCGTTTACGGCAAAGGCGGCATATGACATCGCTGGGTGAATCAGAGGCTTGCTCAAAGAAGGCCCAGGCTTGAGAGGTCCTGGACCTTTTTTGACGGCGATAAGCGAGGAGCGGGGTTTCCGCTGACCGTGGCTGGCGGAATCATATCAGCGGACTTCTGCGACCGCCCTCTCCCTTTTTGAGGCGGGACCCGTACTGACACTACCCCATCGTCTTCCTCCTCGTCCAGTGATGAAGCGCTCGCAAGCAAATTCTGCTGAAAAGACCACGTTGGATCCGCAATGTCGTCATCATCATCATCAACACAGGTGACTTCGTCGTCCTGACATTCTGCATCCAGGAGCTGCGGGCTACAAGCAAGAGGGACTGCAAGGCGTTGCCGACCGCCCGGGATTTTTGCGATTGACCGGCTTCCTTCTCCTCCTCTGATGGCATCAGTAACTGGGCGTCAGAGCAGAGAAAATCATCCTCTTTGGCCTCTTGATCTTTTAACATGCCTTCTGACCCCAACCGCATTTTGTCATCAAAGAGGTCTTCAGAAAATGGATTATCCACAGTGGTGGGTACACGAGTTGACATTTGGGCTGCTTCATGTTGGACGGATGCTGATGATGCTGATGACGACATTTGTGGCCGTGACTGGGAGGACGAGGAGGTAAGACTGCTGGATGCAGGTTGCATTAACCCCTGAAGAACAGATTGGCGACGCTGTTCGTTACTGAGATTCACAGGGCCCTGACCCAGCGATGACAGGCCTGACGGTCCTGCAACTGACGATCCGCTGGCATGCGTGTTGTCGCCAGTACTGGAAGGAGCACCTTTCTCGTACCTCTACCTCCATGTCCTACCCTCCCTCTTTGCTCGCTTACCACCTAAATTTTTCGCTCCATGTTCAGAAAGATAAAAAAAATTTGGAAATTTTTTGAAATTCTTATTAAAAACGGCAAATCACGCAAATTTTTAAAATCCTAAATCAAAACAAAAATTGCTATTTAAAAATTTTAAATGCAAGGTCGCTTATCAAAAATGGGCCCGCGCCAAAGTGAAAAAAACCTATCTGAAAAAGTATAGGGATAAAAAAGATTTTTGGACCTTCAATTCCTGTGGTGATACAAAAAGCTGTATTCAAATTTAACTGCAAAGTAGTTATCAAAAAACTTTTTGACCAAAAGTGAAAAAAAAACCTGTCTGAAATGTTTTACAGATAATAAAAGGTATTTTGGCACCTATAATTCACCTGTGGTGACTACAAAAATTGCTGTATCAATATTTACCTACAAAGTAGCTCTATCAACAAAGTTGTGGACTGACAAAAGTGAAAAAAAAAAACACCTGATCTGAAATTGTATAAGGATAATAAAAGGTATTTTTGCAACGCCTATAGTACACCTGTGGTGACCTACAAAGTTGCTGGATTAAATTTCACTGCAAGGGGGCTTATCACCACAGCTGGCCTGCGCAAAGTGAAAAAAAAAACCATATCTGAAATGGTATACGGGATAATAAGGATTTTTGGCACCTATCAAATTCACCTGTGGTGACTACAAAATTGTGTATTCAAATTTAAACTGAAGTAGATCTATCAACAAAAGCTTGATGACCAAAGTGAAAAAAAACACTGTTGGAAATGTATACGGATAATAAAGTGTATTTTTTTGGAACTATCAACCTGTGGTGACAAAAATAGCTTGTAATCAAAATTTAAACTGCAAGGTGGCTATACAACAAAGCTGGACTGGGACAAAATGAATAAGGAACACCTATCTGAAATGTATACTGATAATATAAAGTGGAGTTTTTGCACCTAACATATAGACTGCTGTTACTAGAAAAGAATTGTATCCTAATATTAAGGCATGCAATGTCTAACTAAGTTTTGGTTGTAACAATATCCAGTATTCTATATAGAGCTTGTTTGTGTTGGGCCCACGGGGCCCCCCCACCGCTCCCCCCCGTGACTTTACAGCGGGTAGATGCTTCCTTTAAAATTCTCTGCCTAACTACAAATCTGATAAATCTCTGATTCACTACGTTTTAAGGTCACAGCTAAAAAGTAGCTGTCTCTGTTAAAAACCATAGAATAATTTCGCTGAGTGTTTGTTGAGCTGTTTGGACAGAGGCAGAGCGCACGTTCCTACTGCATGAGACGCTTGACACAAACTGATCATGAACTGGAGGGCTGTTTATGGAAAACGAGTGGTCATGTGTTTTTTCAAGGCCAATCGCAACATCACATCCCGTATGACGCCCTCGCACACACATCTCACCCTGCTCTATTCTGTAAGCTGATTTGCTGGCCGCCAAAAGAAGGAAGCGCCGAAAAATGGCGCGATATTAATAGATTATGCACAGATTTTAACCTAAATTATTGCGAGATCTAAAAAATCTGATCAACGTAAATACTGTGCCGATTTCAACTTTGTCGATAATAATCGCTCAACACTAATGGAGAACAAAGTAACCATCTTCTTTTGTGTTATAGCTTCGAGAGTTTTCTTTCCTTACGTTCTTTTCTAAGTATCTGATTTTATATTTGGTTTTATATAATGAATTATGTTCTCTTTATTTCTGTATTCCTATATTTACAGCAGGTGAAAAAAAGTATTTAACACGTCACCAAGTTTCTAAGTAAATATATTTCTAAAAGTGCTATTGACTTGCAGGTCTCACCAGATGTTAATAACAATTCATCCAATCCACACAGGCAAATAAATCAAACAATCGATGTCTGTAAATTAAGTAAAATAATGAGAATTAACCAATGGGCTGAAATCTATTTAAGACTTCATACAAAGCCTTTGTTGATGCTGACAGCCTCAAGATGCCTATTGTATTACAAAACTATTTGTATACATTTCTCTGGTTTAGTTGGCTGTGTATTTGACATCATTGTCTTGCTGAAATGACCACCTTCATTTCATCTTCATTATCCTGGTAGATGGCAGCAGATTTTTATCAAGAATGTCTTAGTACATATGTCCAGTCATCCTTCCTTCAATTAAAAAAAGTTTGCCAGTGCCATCTGCTAAAAAAAAACAAAAACACACTATAATATTTCCACCTCCAAACTTCACTGTTAATATGATGTTTTGGGGTGATATGCATTACCTTTTTGCCTCCAAACATGGTTTGTATTATGACATTCAAGGAGTTTTTATCTGACCAGACTATATTTTCCCAGTGCTTCGCAGGCTTGTCTATATTTTGTTGAGTAAACTATAAACTGCTTAAATCTACTTTTTGTTTAGCATTGGAGTCTTATGTGGTGAGCTTGCATAAATACCATGAAGGTTGCATGCATTACTTATCATTTTAATTGAAACCATTGTTTCTGCTGATTTCAGGTTTTACTGTAGCTCTCCAAAGATGGTCCTCGGCTATTGGTCAATTATTCTGATAACTTCCTCCAGTCCTTTGTCTGAAAAATTGCGGGGAGCACCAGATCATGGCCAGATAATGGGGAACTTATGTTCTTTCCACTTCTAGATTATGGCCCCAACAATGCTCACTGGAACCTTCAGTAGTTTAGACATTCCTCTGTAACCAATGCCATCAGTATGTCTGGCAATAATAAGTCGGCCATCATCGACAAGATAGTTGATAGTCGATAGTAGATTATGATCGATGACCATTAAAGTCTATGGGAGAGCAACAACACCTTCATTCTTACACCCAAACAGGGGTGGAGAAGCTGGAATTAACATCACAACAGTCAAATGGATACGTGCTACATCTTAGGCAACACACTTAGGTTATAAAAGCCACAGAAAAAAAATCACACACCATTCACTATCCCTGTCTTGCACCACAGCATGAGCCTTAAACCTGCATGACCCACAAATTAAAAAGTGCCAGAAGGCAGTATGATTTGAACCATCATTGTACTTGAACTGGACATGGAATATCCCTGTCCTGTTCCGCAGTATGACCATTAAACCTGTCTGACCCACAGATTAAAAAGTGCAGGGAAAAGGAGTCTTTCAACCACCATTTTAGTTTCACTGGACATATATTGTCCTTTTCCTGGGTAGCGCTTGCCCCTCCGTATGAGTGCGGAGCAATTGAGCTTCACTTGGAAATACTGGTGGTTAACGCTCCTGTTCCACCCAGGTGCCCTTTTTCTTGGCATTCTTTTTCTCATTTTACTCAACGTGCTGGAGGAAATTGTCTCTGTACTTTGTTCTCTGTCCGTGCTCCATACTCCATGTCCTCTGAATAACCTACATCTGGTCAAGTTTTCCTGTAACTCCCTTGTAACATTCGAGGAATTTTTTTAACAGCTATTTTGTACATGCAAGTTTTTTAGTAGTTTAATTCTAGAAAACCATTTTAAAATAGGATGGATCCCACATGTCTTTGTTTCTCTTTTTTTAATTGTATTAAATGGGTTGTCTCAATACAGGAATTGATAGCTACGTTAAAGATCTTGCAAAAACAAGTCATTTTGCAATATGTGTCCATTAACAGAGTCCTAGCTATTCCTGTTTCTGACAGCACCATCACCCTTGAGCCACTCTTGACAATTGTGAAGAACAAATGTCTGTTAGAAACAACATTTTTTTATAATAGGACCTGTAATATAGCTGCATGTCACAGCAAAATGCCCCCAAAAATTCAAAACATGACCCATGAGCCACTTTTGACAAATGTGAAGAACAAATGTCTGTTAGAAACAACATTTTTTTTTATAATAGGACATGTAGTATTGCTACATTTCAAAGCAGCATGACTCAAAAAATTATAAAAATGACTTCTCAGCCACTGTTAAAATTTGTGAGGGAGAAATGCCACTTAGAAGCCACATTTCTGTTCCAAAGGCCCATAATTATTGCTGTATCTCACAGCAACATGACCCCAAAAAATTATAAATATGATTTCTCAGCCACTATTAAAAATTGTGAGGGAGAAATTCCACTTAAAAGCCACATTTCTGTTCCAAAGGACCACAATTATAGCTGTATCTCACAGCAACATGACCCCAAAAAATTATAAATATGACTTCTCAGCCACTATTAAAAATTGTGAGGGAGAATGCCACTTAAAGCCACATTTCTGTTCCAAAGGACCATAATTATAGCTGTATCTCACAGCAACATGACCTCAAAACCAATGACAATGCGAAAACTTCTAAAGATAAAGTGAGTAAATGGAATACGGTGTTGTCATGAAACCTTGGTGTCTTTTACAGTCTCCTCACAGCAAAACCAGCAAAATGAACTGTTGGGAACTAAGAATAAAAATTGCAGTAAGAAATGATCATTTTAAAAAAAAAGTTTTCAAGAGGACCATTTCTGTTTGAAGAAGAATGTGAAGTAGACCGGCAGCTAATCGGTGACCTCGGCAATTGGGGCCACAACATCATCAGAGATCCATACCTGATTCATCTTGATGAAAGTCAAACGATCCACATTATCTGTGGAAAGCCGGATGCGTTTGTCTGTAATGACTCCTCCAGCTGTGCTGGAGGTCCGCTAAGATATGACGCTGGCTGCTGGGCAGGACAACACATCTATGGCGTGGCGAGCGAGCTCGGGCCATTCGTCCATTTTGGATACCCAGAAGTCTATTGGGTCCGGAACACATACAAAAACATCGGTGTTGAGACGCAGATAGTCGTGCACCATGATCTTAAGCTGATTTCTGTGTGTTGTATGTGTGCCCTGCATTACATGCGTTGGTGAGGTGGTAAATAAAGATTGCCAGATGTCACCCATTAGGCTTCTGCCACCTTGCCTGCTGCTGCCGCTATGCCTACTTGGCACTCTACTGCTGTCACGTCGCTGATGTTGTTCCACCGTGACATTAGAAGAACGTGAGAAGACGCAACAGATGTCTCCAGTTGATCAATCAGCAAGGTCTCCATTTCCTGCATTTTACTCTCTATTTGGGTGGGTGGAAGGAAAGTGCTGAGTTTTGTTTTGTACCGGGGATCCAGGAGGGTGGCCACCCAGTAACTGTTGTTCATTTTGATGACCTTAATGCGAGGATCATGTTGGAGAAAATGGAGCATCCAAGCACTCATGTGAGAGATGGAGCCTTGATTTCCCAAGCCTCTGGGTCGAGGGGCACTAGCAAACTCATCTTCCTCATCATCCTCCTCCACCACAAATTCGCGCCAACCTCTTTCCAAGGCAGGGACGTCAGTAACGTCGGTGTCTAGGAATACCTCCTCCTCCTCCTACTTCTCCTCCTCCGCTGCCTCCGGCACAGCTTCAACACAGTACTGACTTGCCTGAGATGATGCACTCTGAGAGCTGATGCGCCACCTTGCAGTAGCTCTGGACCCCGAACCACTGCCTAATGAAGACCGATGAAATTGTGAAACTATCGGGCCTTGTGGATTTGACGGAGAGAAAGGCTCCGTGTCCGCATCTGTGTCCGTCTCCTCCTCCGTCGCTGGCGGGACCTGTTGTTTCAGAGTGTCCAACGATCGTTCCAGAACTAAGATCACCACAATGCTCATGCTGACAAGAGCATTGTCCGCACTGACCATTTTGGTGGCTTCTTCAAAACTGGCAAGGATGGTGCAGAGCTCTTTCACCTGCCTCCACTCGGTGGCTCAACACCCCGAGGTCCGCACCGCTGCGTGTCAGGCCATGTGTCACTTCGTACTGCGTAATGGCATTGCGCTGCTGCCACAATCGCTGGAGCATGTGGAGGGTGGAATTCCAGCGTGTTGCCACGTCAACAATGAGACGGTTGACGGGGAGGCCGAGCTGACGCTGCAACGCAGCCAGGCGGGACGAAGCAGGGTGTGAACAGTGGAAGTGCGAACTCAGACCTCAAGCCTTCCTCAGCAGGCAGTCCAGACCCGGGTAGCTCTTTAGAAATATCTGGACGACAAGGTTCATGACATGTGCCAGGCAAGGGATGTGCTCCAGCCTACCGATCTTAAGGGCGGCCAGCAGATTTCGCCCGTTATCGCACACCACCTTGCCTGGCACAAGGTTCTTGGCACCCAGCCAGCGCTCGGTCTCGTTGCTTAGAGCCGTCCACAGCTCCTGACCTGTGTGTGGACGGTCTCCAAGGCAGATTAATTTCAACACGGCCTGGTGTCTCTGGGCACGTGATGCCACCAGAGGACCTTGGGGGAAAGAGCCCTGCACCATCCCTGCGGTTTTGAAGAGCGTGCGCCGAGCCTGAGAGCCACCGTCACCCCCAGAGACATCCACCAAGCTCACCCAGTGAGCTGTCACAGAGATATAGCGGCCTTGGCCGTGCTTACTAGTCCATGTGTCGGTGGTGAGATGGACTTTTCCGGACACAGATGCAGACAACGCGCTTGAAATTTTAGCTGACACGTGGCTGGCCAGGGCAGGGACAGTTTTTCTGGCAAAGAAATGCCGGGTCGGCTTTGGGGTTTGGGGGGCCGGCGCGGGCCTTGACGTGGCGGAACCCATCTGTGTCCACCAGACGGAAAGGCAACATTTCCAAGGCCAAAGCCGGCAATGCGACATTCGGTTTTGGCTTTGGGTTGGTTTGGGTTAAATGTTTTTCTGCTCCAAACCTGGAAGCAGAAGGGTGGCTGCTAGTGGCGGGGGTACGGCGTGCAGGTCGTCAAACTGGGGATGGAGGAAGGGGTAGGATGGGTCTCTGGTGGTGCTGGTGGTACTCGGGGACGGTGGAGGTGAAGAGAGGGTGATCTCTAACATGCTCTGAGAGACATGGAAGTGAGAACGTTGGTGGTGCGGAGGAGGAGGAGGCGGAGACGGGGATTTGTGGACAGGGGGTTGGGGCCCGGCGTCGGTCTGCCTTTTTGGCCAAGTGTTGCCTCCATTTCAACTCATGCATTACTGCATGGGACTAGACATGTTGGTGATGGTTAACCACTATGGTTCTCCCTTAATTATGCGTTTGGCAAAGGCAAACATATGACACGTGGGTGAATCAGAGGCTTGCTCAAAGAAGGCCGGCTTGCGAGGTCCTGCACCTTTTTGACGGCGTAGCGAGGAGCGGGTTTGCGCTGACCGTGGTGGGGGAAAAATTCATATCGGCGAAACTTCTGCGATCGCCCTCCTCTTTTGAGGCGGGACCCGTATTGGAACTCCCATCGCTTCCCCCTCGCCAGGGTTTGAAGGGGCTCGCAACGAAATCTGCGGAAAAGAAACCGAGGATCCGCAATGTCTTTCATCCCCAAATTATCTCATCTCAACACAGGTGACTTGGTCGTCCTGATTTTGCATCCAGAAGCTGCGGGCTACTTGAAAAGGGCACTGCATTGCGTTGCCAAACCGCCCGGATTTTTGTGATTGACCAGCTTCCTTATCCTCCTCTGATGGCATCATAAAAACTGGGCGTCAGAGAAGAGAAAATCTCCTCTTTGGCCTCTTGATCTTTAAAACATCCTTCTGACCCCCAACCGCATTTTGTCATAAAGAGGTTTCAGGAAATGGATTATCCACAGAGGTTGGTAAAAGGAGTTGAAAATTTGGGCTGCTCGCACTTCAAGTTGGACGGATGTGTGATGCTGATGATGACATTTGTGCCGTGACTGGAGACAAAGGAGGTAAGACTGCTGGATGCAGGTTGCATTAACCACTGAGAACAGATTGGCGGACGCGTTCGTTAACTGAGATTACGGGCCTGACCAGCGATACTAGGCCTGACGGTCCTGCAACCGAAATCCGCTGGCTTGCGTGTTGTCGCCAGATGGAAGGGCACCTTCTCTTGTACCTCTCCCTCCATTCCTACCCCCTCTTTGCTTGCCCTTCCACCCGAATTTCGTTCCATGTTCAGAAAGATAAAAATTTGAGAAGGTATGAAGAGTTTTGGAAGTCTCTTTTTTTAAAAGACGGCAATCCAGCTATTCTCAAATCCCTCAAATCAAAACAAATTTGTTGGATTTAAATTTAAGTGCTAGGTACCTTCTTTTCCCAAAAAAGCTTGACTGACAAAAGTGAAAAAAACACATATTGAAATTTTATCGGAAAAAACGGGTATGTTTGGACCTATCAAATTCACCTGTATTGACTACAAAATTGCTTTATTCAAATTTAAGTGCTAGGTACCTCTATCAACAAAGCTTGACTGACCAAAAGTGAAAAAAACACCTGTCTGAAAGTATATGGATAATAAACGTATTTTGGCACCTATCAATTCACCTGTGGTGACTACAAAATTGCTTTATTCAAATTTAAATGCAAAGTAAATCTAGCAACCAAGCTTGACTGACCAAAAGGGAAAAAAAACACCCGTTGAAATGTTATACGGATAAAAAACGGTATTTTTGGCACCTATCAATTCACCTGTGGTGACTACAAAATTGCTATAGTCAAATTTAAGTGCTAGGTCCTTATCTAAAAAAGCTTGACTGACCAAAAGTGAAAAAAACACTGTCTGAAAATGTATATGGATAAAGGACGGTATTTTTGGCACCCATCAATTCACCTGTGTGACTACAAAATTGCTGTATTCAAATTTAAACTGCAAGTAGCTCTGTCAACAAAGCTTGACTGACCAAAAGTGAAAATAACAAACCTGTCTGAAATGTATACGGATAATAAACGGTATTTTTGGCACCTATCAATTCAACTGTGGTGACTACAAAATTGCTGTTTTAAAATTTAACTGCAAAGTAGCTATATCAACAAAGCTTGACTGACCAAAAGTGAAAAAAAACACCTGTCTGAATGTATACAGATAATAAACGGTATTTTTGCACCTTTCAATTCACTGTGGAGACTACAAATTGCTGTATTCAAATTGAACTGCAAAGTAGCTCTATAAAACAAAGCTTGACTGTCCAAAGTGAAAAAAACACCTGTCTGAAATGTTACGGATAATAACGGGATTTTTGGCACCTATCAATTCACCTGTGGTGACTATAAAATTGCTGTATTCAAATTGAACTGCCAAGTAGCTCTATCAACAAAGCTTGACTGACCAAAAGTGAAAAAAACACCTGTCTGAAAAGTATACGAATAATAATGGTATTTTTGGCACCTATCAATTCACCTGTGGTGACTACAAAATTGCTTTATTCTACGTGAACTGCAAAGTAGCTCTATCAACAAAGCTTGACTGACCAAAAGTGAAAAAACACCTGTCTGAAATGTATACGGATAATAAAAGGTATTTTTGACACCTATCAGTACACCTGTGGTGACTACAAAGTTGCTGTATTCAAATATAACTGCAAGGTGGCTTTATCAACAAAGCTGGCCTGCGCCAAAATGAAAAAAACACGTATCTGAAATGTATACGGGATAATAAAATGTATTTT
This sequence comes from Phyllomedusa bahiana, assembly GCA_025379985.1. Classification (NCBI taxonomy): domain Eukaryota; kingdom Metazoa; phylum Chordata; class Amphibia; order Anura; family Hylidae; genus Phyllomedusa; species Phyllomedusa bahiana. Next base: position 30,129 of record JAODAL010003027.1, read on the forward strand.
TTGGCACCTATAAACAGGTGGTGACTACAAAATTGCTGTATTAAAATTTAACTGCAAGGGGGGCTATATCAACAAAGCTGGGACTGGGCAAAATTGAAAAAGAACACTATTCTGAAATGTATACTGATAATAAAAGTGGAGTTTTGCACCTAACAAATAGACCTGCAGTTACTAGAAAAGATCTGTATCCTAATATAAAGCAATGCAATATCTAATCAAAGTTTTGGCTGTACAATATCCAGTATCCTTTATAGAGCTTGTCTGTGTTCGCCTGCGGGCCCCCCCCCCCCCCCCCCGCTTCCCCCTGTGACTTTACAGCGGTAGATGCTCCTTTAAAATTCTCTGCCTAACTACCTAAAATCTGCAAATCTCTGATCTAACTAATTCTAAGGATCACAGCTAAAAGTAGAGCTGTCATTTTGAAAAAATAGAATAATTTCCCTGAGCTGTTTGCTGAGCTGTTTGGACAGAGGAGGGGCGCACGTCCTACTGCTATGAGATGCTGACACACATGATCATGAAACAGGAAGGGCTGTTCTATTTAAAACGAGGTCATGTGATTTTCCAGCCAATCGCAACCATACACATCCCAGTCATGACGTGCACACACATTTCACCCTGCTCTATTCTGTAAGCTGATTTGCTGGCCGCCAAAATGACAGAAGCCCGAAAATGGCGTGATATTAATAGATTTATACACAGATTTTAACCTAAAAATTTCGTTGTGATCGGGCAAAATCTGATCAACGTAAATACCGTGCCGATTTCAACTTTGTCGATAATAATCGCTCAACACTACTCAAGGGGGAAAAAGAAAAATCATAGAAGAGGATGCAGAGCTGGCACCAAGCGTAAAAAAAGAAAGGATCAAACAGAAATAGTAGACCCTCAAGATTTAGTTACTCGGGGTATTTTCAATATTTCTCAATATATCTTAAATAATGATGAAATTAATTTACTCTCAATAGGCCTTTACTATTTTCCTACCAGTAATAAAATCTATCAGTTCAATATTTTTTATAGATTTACAAAGATTTATCAGAAAATTTACATTAGCTAGGCACTTTGCCATCAATCCAATAGTCTGTAATTCCGAAGATATACACGAAAATGAAAACAAAAAAGTTGATATTAAATATAAATCTAAATTTTACCCTACCCATTCCCAGGGGCACTTTATTAAAACTTTTTCAGATTTGGTCTGCGATGAACTGCAGAAAATAGAACCAGTGAGGAAAGGTTCCAATTTAACCAAAGGGGAGCACAATGCCCTCAAAATTTTACAAAAGAATACAGATCTAGTCATCAGACCAGCCGATAAAGGCCGAGGTGTTGTAATTATGGACTTTCAATATTATGATGATGAGGCTCTCAGAATTCTCTCAGATACCACGTACTATGAGGTATGCCAATTTGACCAATTCCCATCCATTCAGCAGGATTTACTTGATCTCCTCAATGGAGCTATATATGAAGGAGCTATCAATACGAAAGATAAAAATTTAATCTTTATAAAAGAACCCAGCTGCCCCTTTTTTTATTTTCTGCCAAAAATGCATAAAAGTTTGACCTCACCCCCTGGTAGACCCATCATATCTCGAATTAATTCGCCTACCAGCCAGCTGTCCCACTACATCAACCTTTTTCTGCAAATATATGTCACAAAATTACCGAGCTATTTAAAAGATTCAGGACAACTGATACAGCTACTATCAGAAGTAGAACCATCTAAAGATTGTTTTTTGTTAACTATGGATGTAACCGCTTTATATACTAATATTTCTCATAGCTTGGGCTTAGAGTGTATTCAAAATACCCTAGAGTCTGATCAAGAACTAAGTGCCCCCCAAGGGAATTTTTTACTTAAAGGCATGAAATTTATTTTGGAAAACAACTTTTTCAGGTATGGTGGCGCCACCTACAGGCAGACAAAAGGTACAGCAATGGGTACTAGAGTTGACCCTGCCTACGCTAATCTGTTTATGGGGGCATTCGAGAATAATTTCATATATCCTCACCCCGATTTTATCCAATACGTACCCTTATATAGGAGATATATTGATGATCTCTTTTTATTTGGACTGGTCCACCTGATCTTATGAATTCTTTTATTTCACACCTTAATATCAACAATTGGGTTATTTCTTTTACCGCTCACAGTGATCCGCACAAAATTGAATTTCTTGATATTGAAATTTTTCACCAACAAGGGATCTTTAATACGGCTATCTTTTTTAAGAAATTAGACTCAAACAGCTACATACATTTTAAGAGCACGCACCATAAGCAATGGATCGCCAATATCCCCTATGGTCAATATAGAAGGATAAGAAAAAATTGTTCCGATGATCTTGTATTCAAAACCCAAATTGAGCTGCTTAGAAATCGCTTTAAAGAAAAAGGGTATCCTTCGAAACTCCTTGACAATGCAGAAGAAAGAGTAGCACTCTTAAAACAAAAGAATTGCTTAACATACAAAAAAAGACAAATACTGAGGGAAACAAAACAAAAACAAAAAATTCTGACGTACACAACAAATACTCTCTAATAACTCAGTACAATTCGTCTCATATGAAAATTAAACAAAATTCTAGCCAAACACTGGCACATAATCAAAAAGTATCCCTTTCTCCAAAGCCTAATACCTGAGCGCTAGTGATGAGCAATTACGTTGACTATCGTCATCGGGTCGATAGTCGATATCGGCTATTATCAATAAGATATCCGGTAGTCGATAACAGATTATCGCCGATGACCATTAAAGTCTATGGGAGAGGAACAAAACCTTCATTCTTACACCCAAACAGGGATTGAGAAGCTGGAATTAACATCCACAACAGCAAACTGTATACGTGCTACATCTTAGGCAAGACAATTAGGTTATAAAAGCCACAGAAAAAAAATCACAGACCATTCACTATCCCTGTCTTGCACCACAGCATGACCCTTAAACCTGCATGACCTACAAATTAAAAAGTGCCAGAAGGCAGTATGATTTGAATTATCATGTTACTTGAACTGTACATTGAATATCCCTGTCCTGGAACGCAGCATGAGCCCCAAACCTGCATGACCCCAGATTAAAAAGTGCCGGAAAAAGGAGTCTTTCAACCACCATTTTAGTTGAACTGGACATTGACTATAACTGTCCTGTACCGCAGTATGACCATTAAACCTGTCAAACCCACAGATTAAAAAGTACTGGGAAAAGGAGTCTTTGAACCACCATTTTAGTTGAACTGGACATTGACTATACCTGTCCTGGACCGCAGTATGACCATTAAACCTGTCTGACCTCCAAATTAAAAAGTGCCGGGAAAAGGAGTCTTTGAACCACCATTTTAGTTGAACTGGACATTAACTATATCTGTCCTGTACCGCAGAATGACCATTAAACCTGTCTGAGCCACAGATTAAAAAGTACCAGAAATAGGAGTCTTTCAACCACCATTTTAGTTTCACTGGACATTGACTATACCTGTCCTGGGCCACAGCATGAGCCCCAAACCTGCATGACCCCCACATTTAAAAAGTGCCGGAAAAAGGAGTCTTTCAACCACCATTTTAGTTTTACTGGACATAGACTATACCTATCCTGGGCCACAGCATGACCCCTAAACCTGTTTGACCCACAGATCACAAAGTGGCACTATGCTATTTTGTACAGTGACTCTCAGTTAGTATATTTTTTGGTAACTGACAAATTGTTTACAGAATTTATTCAGGGAAGTTTTTATTTATAGTTTTACATTATTAACATTTTGCTTTTTTTTCAAGTGTGATAACATACAACATACACCCCTCCCTGCCTAAGGTTCTTGCCTCTAATTATGCGTTTACGGCAAAAGCGGCATATGACATTGCTGGGTAAATCAGAGTCTTGCTCAAAGAAGGCTCAGGCTTGAGAGGTCCTGGACCTTTTTGACGGCGATAAGCGAGGAGCGTTGTTTCCACTGACAGTGGCTGGCGGAATCATATCAGCGGACTTCTGCGACCGCCCTCTCCCTTTTTGAGGTGGGACTCGTATTGACACTACCCAATCGTCTTCCTCCTCGTCCAGTGATGAAGCGCTCGCAAGCAAATTCTGCTGAAAAGACCACGTTGGATCCGCAATGTCGTCATCATCATCATCAACACAGGTGACTTCGTCGTGCTGACATTCTGCATCCAGGAGCTGCGGGCTACAAGCAAGAGGGACTGCAAGGCGTTGCCGACCGCCCGGGATTTTTGTCGATTGACGGCATCCTTCTCCTCCTCTGATGGCATCATGTACTGGCGTCAGAGCAGAGAAAATCATCCTCTTTGGCCTCTTGTCTTTTACATGCCTTCTGACCCAAACCGCATTTTGTCATCAAAGAGGTCTTCAGAAAAATGGATTATCCACAGTGGTGGGTACACGAGTTGACATTTGGGCTGCTTCATGTTGGACGGATGCTGATGATGCTGATGACGACATTTGTGGCCGTGACTGGGAGGATGAGAAGGTAAGACTGCTGGATGCAGGTTGCATTAACCACTGAAGAACAGATTGGCGACGCTGTTCGTTACTGAGATTCACAGGGCCTGACCCAGCGATGACAGGCCTGACGGTCCTGCAACTGACGATCCGCTGGCATGCGTGTTGTCGCCAGCACTGGAAGGAGCACCTTCTCTCGTACCTCTACCTCCATGTCCTACCCCCTCCTTTGCTCGCTTACCTCCTGAATTTCGCTCCATGTTCAGAAAGATAAAAATTTGAGAGGTATGGAAGAGTTTTGGAAGTCTCTTATTAAAAGACGGCAAATCACAGCTAATCTCAAATCCCTCAAATCAAAACAAAATTGCTGGATTTAAATTTAACTGCAAGGTCGCTCTATCAACACAGCTGGCCTGCGCCAATGTGAAAAAACAACACATGTCTGAAATGTATACGGGATAATAAAAGGTATTTTTGGCACCTATCAATTCACCTGTGGTGACTATAAAATTGCTGTATTCAAATTTAACTGCAAAGTAGATCTATCAACAAAGCTTGACTGACCAAAGTGAAAAAAAACACCTGTCTGAAATGTATACGGATATTAAAAGGTATTTTTTGGTACCTATCAGTACACTGTGGTGACTACAAAATTGCTGGATTCAAACTTAACTGCAAGGTGTCTCTATCAACAAAGCTGGCCTACGCCAGAGTGAAAAAAACACTTATCTGAAATGTATACGGGATAATAAAAGGTATTTTTTGGCACCTATCAACCTGTGGTGACTACAAAATTGCTGTATTCAAATTTAACTGCAAGGTGGCTATATCAACAAAGCCGGACTGGGCAAAATTGAAAAAGAACACCTGTCTGAAATGTATACTGATAATAAAAGTGGAGTTTTGCACCTAAAAAATAGACCTGCAGTTACTAGAAAAGATCTGTATCCTCATATACGGCAATGCAATGTCTAAACAAAGTTTTGGCTGTACAATATCCAGTATCCTTTATAGAGCTTGTCTGTGTTCGCCCGCGGGGCCCCCCCACCCGCTGCCCCGTGACTTTACAGCGTTAGATGCTCCTTTAAAATTCTCTGCCTAACTACTAAATCTGCAAATCTCTGATCTAACTAAGTTCTAAGGATCACAGCTAAAAGTAGAGCTGTCCTGTGAAAAATAGAATAATTCGCTGAGCTGTTTTGCTGAGCTGTTTGGACAGACGCAGAGCGCACGTCCTACTGCTATGAGACGCTGAAACACAATGATCATGAACAGGAAGGGCTGTTCGATGTAAAACGAGGTCATGTGATTTTTCCAGCCAATCGCAACCATACACATCCCAGTCATGACGTTACACACACTGGCTGCCAAAATGACAGGAAGCGCCGAAAATGGCGCGATATTAATAGATTATGCACAGATTTTAACCTAAATTATCGCGTGATCTAAAAAATCCGATCAACATAAATATCGTGCCGATTTCAACTTTGTCGATAATAATCGCTCAACACTACTGAGCGCCCCAATTTGATCTTCAGGAGAGCTCCGAATCTAAAAAAACATTATAGCGCCCAGCCTGGTTAAAGGTCCAAACGACAAGACTATGACAATCACAGAAAACCCAGGTAGTCACCCAGGTAGTCACCCCTGTGGTTCCAGGACATGCCTTTGCCGCTCATCCATCGCTACTGCTACACAAATTACATCTATGAGCACTAACACCATATATAAGATGAAACACAACTTAGACTGTAAGAGCAAATATGTGATTCAGTGTACCTGCAGACTTCAATACGTGGGACGGAATACTCAAGCTCTGCATATGCGCCTGAACGGACATAGAGCCTGTATAAAAAAAGGGGATATATGACAAAGTGTAGCCAAACATTTTAAAGAACACCACAATCAAGATTTTTCCAAATTAAAAATCCAACCAATAGATCAGGTTCCCCTTGATGCTAATAACAAGTTTCAAATATATCAGAGAAGGGAGACATACTGGATGTATGCGTTACAAACTATTAATCCTAAGGGGTTAAATGAGCTGGTAGAGTTAATTTATTGAGGATTTGTTCACATTTCTAGGATTTAGTTTTATTGCTGGTTATTTAGAGGGTCTTTTACTCATTTTATTGTTTTAATGTCCTCCATTTTTATTGTACTTTACATTCTCTTACTCATGTTTTTTATAGCTATATTAGCTGTATATATGCCTACATTTTGGTGTTGGTATATATTCAATAATTTTGGCATATATCTAATTTTTAGTAATCTTGGCATACATTTTATTTGTTACTTTGGTTTTAATGTCATTCTTATTGCACTATACATGCTTTTACTCTCATTTTTTTAATAGCTCCATTAGCTGTATATACACCTACATTTCAATGTTATTGGTGTCTGGCATATATTTAACTTTTAATAATCTTGGCATATATTTTATTTTAGAATTCATACATATTTTATATGTATTTCAACTTCATTAATTCGTCTGTATAGACTGGAAATAAACACATGAGAACTTTCGATTCTGCTGCGCCTTTTACCATTAACACTATTATATTTGTAGCTTATGTGTGTATATGTACATATATATGTATGTATGTGTATATATATTTTTTTCCATAGTAGCTGTCCCTTTCTTGGACAGTTCACATTTCCCAGGCTAGGTACACCAATCCTACCTTATGCATCTTTTTTCTACTGACGACTGTAAAACATATAGTGCACTGTTACACACAGGAAGGGACGAGCATGAATAGCTCGCCATTTTATTGACCATTTCATTTTCCCTCTCTTTTTTCCCTCCCTTTTTCTTCCAATCACCTCTTAGTCCATTCTTTCCTATGGCACGAGTTTTCCCTTCGCTGATTGACTTAGGGATGTCCATAGACCTCTATTGCACAAAAGTAGCTCTCCTCCTTATTGGCCAAGTCAAATTTCCCACACTTTTAGAGCAATCAATATTTTTCTTTCATTTGAATTGTCCTGCCCATTATAGGATTGGTTGCTTCTCCTTTTTGTTGTATATGTAACTGTTTTAGTGATTGGTTCAGGATTTATCCAATCATTGCTAACTCTGCCTTATAAATTAGTGTTGTTTCCTGTACTCTTGCTGGAGCACATTTTTATCTGAAGAAGCGCCTGATGGTGCGAAACGCGTTATAAGTGTGTGTTTTATATATGGAAAGGGTAACTCTCTTTTCATTTTTAATGGAATAAAAAACCTTTATTTAAAACCATATCCTCGCTAATCACGAGGGTTTTTTTTTCCTTCTGGAATTGAGCGCCGAGTCCATATTTTTCATCCTCATCCTTGCTGTTCGTTCCCGCTGCCTGCTTGTGGCTCCGGAGAGAGTGACCTGCGGCTGCTATTCCGAGGCTCGGATAGAGCCACCCATGCCCGTACGAGTGTTGTGCCTCTATAATAATACGCACAACAGCTCGAGGTGAGCACCTTTTCTATTTGTTGTTTTAATTGCTTTACTTCAGACGTACTTTCACCATAGAGTGCCACCTCTGTGTTTTTCTTTCTATTGGCCTAGAAAGGCACACAGAGAATTGAGATTTAGGGCCACATGTATGAACCTGTTTAGGTCTAAAACTCACTCTTTTGCCCATAGGTCCCCTTCTGAACTGAAGCCACCTTGCTGTTGGTGGATGGGCCCTCACAGTTTTCATCAAAAATGTGTGTTAATATCTCATATTTTCTTGTTTATTACATGATTCAGAAATGCCATTTGAAATAATTCGTATATTCATGGTTGGTCTCTTAGCTTTTTTTGTGTGTTTACATTTGAATTGTCAGCTTGCACCTGTGCAATTTATTTAGCAATTTTGGGAGGTGCTGACCATAATGCTTTTCTATATTCTCCCATAGTAACAATGCTTATAAGAGAAAAGACTCTACAATACCTAATGGATGGGATGGAAAATTCATCATTTTATTTCACCACACATTTCATATGAATTAATAAGAAGGAATCTGTATAAAATTAGAGGAACAGAGGTATAGTTTCATTGCAGTCTATGTGAACCATATTATGGATTAGCATAATAATTTAGTCAACTAAACTATATAACATTTATATACAGTAGGTTCCACATGCCCCTGTAAATCCAAACTGGTAGAAAGTTTGTATTCCTGACCAGATTATGAAGACCTTGGTATGTTTTAACATTTGAACACAGGAGGTTTCCATTTTCCCCTAAATTCATTTTGCCCAGCCTTTTAATTCTGCAACTGAAAATAAATTATTGGGCCTGAAGATGTAAGACATTCTGCTGCACAATCTCCTGAACAATTGAGTCTTCTCAAGCCTTCTGAATTAAGTTCTGCTTTGGTCCTAAAACAAGGCACTTTTTGTAGAGCCTTCTGCTCTTGTTAAACTAACTGCTGACAAATAAATAAACTAACTTGAAAGCCTTTAGGGTGCTTTCACACAGTGCATTTTTGGTGCATTTTTTATGCTTTTTTTATTGTGTTTTTTTGTGGAGGAAGGCACAGCAACTAATGCTGTACATTGCTGTACAAAAATCCCGATTTGTAATCTGCATTTTTTGTGCAGCAATGTACAGCAGTAATTGCTGTGCCTTCCTATACAAAATACATTTACTATTTTGCCATAGGCAAACTTAGACTCTATCAGTTCTCTATCTGTAAAACACTAAAACGTAACTTTTATTATGTATAACTCTTAACCTCTATACACACTATGTAAAAACCTGATTTCTAACCTCATCATTTAACCCTTTTGGCTTCTGAAAGAAGGAATAGCTCCCTTTCTATTATCAAGTCTGGTGGGCACCACCTATTAACAGGGGAACCTTATACACTCACCGGCCACTTTATTAGGTACACCTGTCCAACTGCTCGTTAACACTTAATTTCTAATCAGCCAATCACATGGCGGCAACTCAGTGCATTTAGGCATGTAGACATGGTCAAGACAATCTCCTGCAGTTCAAACCGATCATCAGTATGGGGAAGAAAGGTGATTTGAGTGCCTTTGAACGTGGCATGGTTGTTGGTGCCAGAAGGGCTGGTCTGAGTATTTCAGAAACTGCTGATCACCTGGGATTTTCACGCACAACCATCTCTAGGGTTTACAGAGAATGGTCCGAAAAAGAAAAAACATCCAGTGAGCGGCAGTCCTGTGGGCGGAAATGCCTTGTTGATGCCAGAGGTCAAAGGAGAAGGGGCAGACTGGTTCGAGCTGATAGAAAGGCAACAGTGACTCAAATAGCCACCCGTTACAACCAAGGTAGGCAGAAGAGCATCTCTGAACGCACAGTACGGCGAACTTTGAGGCAGATGGCTACAGCAACAGAAGACCACACCGGGTGCCACTCCTTTCAGCTAAGAACAGGAAACTGAGGCTCCAATTTGCCCAAGCTCATCGAAATTGGACAGTAGAAGATTGGAAAAACATTGCCTGGTCTGATGAGTCTCGATTTCTGCTGCGACATTCGGATGGTAGGGTCAGAATTTGGCGTCAACAACATGAAAGCATGGATCCATCCTGCCTTGTATCAATGGTTCAGGCTGGTGGTGGTGGTGTCATGGTGTGGGGAATATTTTCTTGGCACTCTTTGGGCCCCTTGGTACCAATTGAGCATCGTTGCAACACCTTGTGGAATCTATGCCACGAAGAATTGAGGCAGTTCTGAAGGCAAAAGGGGGTCCAACCCGTTACTAGCATGGTGTACCTAATAAAGTGGCCGGTGAGTGTCTATATATACAGCAATTTACTGGCTCCAGTAAGGGATACCAAGCCTACTACTTGGGCAGTCGTCCCTAATCTCACGGACACAAAAAAATAATGCCCCCTTGTGACACCCCTGCAGCAGGTGACACTTGTAGACAGAGGTGAGAAATCACAATTTAAAACGTCATATCTGAACTCCCCGACATGTTTCACCAGCTAACCTGGCTTCAACAGGGGTTAGAGGTCCGATCACATGTGGTCTAAGTTCACTTCCTTTTATATCATGTTAGGTACACACCCTATTCAGGTGCTCACCAATTAGCCATCAGGTAATCCACATAAAACCCACTCCTGCACGCACACTCTTAATATGTGCTGCTAAAGCTGCCACCATGCTCCCATAAACCAACAATCCTCAGACAAATTCACCATCTCCATAATGGGCCCGCGCCCATCTTACCGTACTGCCCGCGCCAACGCACTGCACCAACAGACACCTCAGCCCTAACTACTGTGGTGGGCTTCCATCTCATTTCTCTCATATTATTACAACTGCATGGCTCACCTAGAACGGACTAGGCAGAATAGGTGTTACATTCCACAGCACACTACCAGCTTTATCAACTCCCATAAGCCCCTTCTCTTCCATGTCTAATATGCATATTCAATGGGAATATAAATTCCATTGTACTGTACACTATTGTCATATTATCTTCCCATAAAGCACTTCTCCTCTATATATGATATTCATTTTAATGAAGCTGCAAGCCTTATTGGTCAGATATGACATTTTAAATTGTGATTTCTCACCTGTCTACAAGTGTCACCTGCTGCAGGGGTATCACAAGGGGGCCTTATTTGTTTTGTGTCCATGAGATTAGGGACGACTGCCCAAGTAGTAGGCTTGGTATCCCTACTGGAGCCAGTAAATTGCTGTATATATAAGGCTTTCCTGTTAATAGGTGGTGCTCCACCAGACTTGATAATAGAAAAGGAGCTATTCCTTCTTTCAGAAGCCAAAAGTGTTAAATGATGAGGTTATAAATCAGGCTTTTAAATAGTGTGTATAGAGGTTAAGGGCACGTTCCCACTGCACAGGACAAATACCGGCCGGTTTGCCGGCCGGTATCTGTCCTGTTTTGCGCCCATCCCCACGGCCACGGGGGGGACGGCTTTTCTCTGCGATGAGCAGAGAACAGCCCTCCTCCCTCCCATTGAGAAGCACATCTTCCGTCGGGAAACCGGACGGAAGTTTGTGCTTCTACAATGTTTTGCCGCCGGACCGCCGGCGGCAAAACCGTCCGACGGCAAAACCTGTGCAGTGGGGACTGCTGCACAGGTTTTGGACAGAGCACAATTGTGCTCATTTTCAGCCGGTTTTTCAGGCGGTCTGAAAAACCACAAATCGCCTGAAAAACCGTCCGAAAACCCGTGCCGTGGGGACATGCCCTAAGAGTTATACATAATAAAAGTTACGTTTTAGTGTTTTACAGATAGAGAACTGATAGAATTTAAGTTTGCCTATGGCAAAATAGTAAATATAGAGTTCCTGAACAAAAAACGCATTAAAAAACACTAAAAAATGCACCAAAAACGCACTGTGTGAAAGCAGCGTTAGATATTTATATCTTCCTGTGATTATATGCCACACACATGCAGAAGAAAAGGTATCCCTCCAAAATATACTTGACACAGTTTATAAAGATAGAGCTGGACACTGCTCAAACCATTCAAGATTGAATATATTTTGCTAGGGGCCTGTCATGTTTTCCTGTTAATATGCCTCTGGCAAAAGCGTGTCGTAAAGTTTTTTGTACATGATACATAAAAGTCCAATAGACTGGCAATCTTTTTCATTAGATTGTTGTTCAATTGGGAGTAAGTTCAATAAAAGATTGAAACATGGAAGAAGGGAGTGGCATGGACCGCACATCCTCACACTATACGTTGATCTAATGCTTCTCAACAAAACTTTACAAAAATGAACAGGAGGTTCTTAATATACTTTTTGCCACTCTTCAATAAAGGCCAGATTTGTGATGTGCATATCTAATAATTGTCCTGTGGAAAGATTCTCCCACCTGAGCTGTGGATCTTTGCAGCTCCTCCATAATAAGCCTGACCCTCTTACCTGCTTATTTAACCCCTTGAGGACACAGTCAGTTTTGCACCAAAAAGAGGCAGCCAAATTTTTTTTAAATCTGACTTGTCATTTTATGCGGGATTAACTTTTTGATACTGACACATGTCCATGTGATTCAGATAGTGCTTTCTCACACGTTGTGATTTAAGTTAGTAATAAATTCTGGTCCCTGCAAACATTGTTCATTTGTGGAAAATATCAAAATTTGAAAATTTGGAAAAATTTGCCATTTTCAAAGTTCAGAAATTTCTATTTTTCAGACAGATAGTTATACCACACAAAATAGTTTATAACTACCATCTACCATATGTCTTATGTGTGTTGGCACCATTTTTTAAATGTCTTTTTATTTTTTATGACAATAGGGGCTTAGAAATTTAGGGCGACATGTATGAAGATCGGCGCGTCGGAGCGCCCATTTTCACAGGATTTTTAGTGAAAGCTGCGCATCATTTATGTTGGCGCCTGAGGTGCGCTCATACATGCGGTGTAAAGTTCCCTGCGCCTCGCCAGTGTGTGAGGCGCAGTGCGGAACTTAGGCGCAGAAGGACTGCGCCTAATATCTCGTACGAATCGAGACAGGCTGGAAATGCATGAAAAAGCATGAAGCATGTTAGTGAAAAGGAGAAATAGTTGTCTTTCCAATGAATGAATGAATGAATGAATAAATATAAATATCAACGTGGTATGAAATCTATTTCAATGTATGTTAAAATTTGATGTATTAAAATGAAAGCAAATATATATAAGATCTACAAAGAAAGAAATATCACCTTGAAAAGGTCTTAAAAAGGGAGAGAATGCCACTAATTTAACATCAAATAAGCCAATGCAGATGTTAGCCAGATGTTTGTATTTTTTTTTGTTTTTTTTTTAATGTATTTGTTCTTCTTTCACCTTGTATACTATTTAGTATCTACAGCAAGAGCCAGCACAGCACCAATGTTGCTAGGACCTGTGGTTCTCCAAGCAGGATTTCTATGTTCCCTGGGCTTCATTCTAGACAAATTTACATCCATATTTATGTCCGTAAAAACATCACCAAACATGCTTAAAATAATGAACTATTAGCTTACAATGGATTCCTATGGATATCCGGATGTAATTCCAGACGTATATACGGATGTAAATACAGAGCTTCGGGTCCACGTCGAATTTGGTGGGTAGAGGTAACCGCAGCTTAGGCCCCACGGTTGACAATGGAACAGCTGATGTAGAAGGTACCACCGGCGGAAGTGGCGACTGCATCTGGGATGCCAGGAGTTGCCGCATCATGGCAGAAAGCTGGCCCAATTGCTGTGCCTGTTGAGTGATCTGTTGTGATTGATGGGCGACAACAGTTGTAAGGTCTGTAATACTATGCAGGGGCACCTTGGCGGGATCCATGGCTGGATCTTACTGTAGCGGCCGGGATAGTGGATCCACTGGACCGCCACAAGCGATGGTGTAAGCCACGCCAGGGAGCAAACTCTAAGTAGGTCCCGGTTTTCACCAGAGCCCGTTGCAAATCGGGATGGACTTGCTGCGGCGAGAGTCTACCAGGTTGCTACCCCTGACGTGACTTGCTTGTGGTGGCAGCCGAGGTGTAGCGTGGTACAGAGTTGTGTGGCGTAGACGTAGTCGGGGACAGGCGGTAAGGTCAGGGCAGGCGGCAAAGGTTCAGAGTCGAGAAACGTAGACAGAGGTCAGGAACACGGCAGAGACATGAGCAACGATAACGCTTTCTCTAGGTAGCGGAGGCAACAAAGATCCAGCAGGAAAGTGACGTGGATCCATAAACTATATAGGGTCGGCGCCCGGCAATTAACCAATTACTGGCACGCTGGCCCTTTAAATTTACATGAACGAGCTCTCACGCGCATTCCAGCCGACAGGCTGCAAAAATTTGGAAAAGCACGTAGTATTTTCTTTACACTTAAATACTTTGTGTTGCTCTGGTCTGTAGCATTATTCTTTCCATCAAAATTTCAGAAAGCTTGACAGAACCCTACTGGATTCCTTTAATCATAATTGGGTTTGTCAGTTTTTATTTGAATTTGTTGGAAATAGAGCCACCATATTGGTCATGCTTTCTATATAAATATAAACCATGACCCTAGTGTGATTTTTTTTTTTTTTTGACAATTTAATATTGTTCCTTAGCATACAAAAGTAAAACAGTCAGCAGGAAAATGCACCATACAAGAAACTTTGTAACCAGTAGTATTGTGTTTTGGCGTCTCTATAACAGATAAAACATAAGGTTGAGAGACAGTCATTTTCATTTGGTTAGGAAGCATTCTTAGGGTCTATTCATATGGCTTATTTTGGAGTGCATTTCGCCGTGTATTCCGTGACGTACTGCGCTTAATACACAGGGAAATGTGCCCCATAATTATGGTAATCCATAGCTCTCAGAGAACTGGAAGCGAGCCGGCTGCCCAATGAGCAATCACTTGCAGGTGTAGATACTGGGGAGGGTGGTAGCATGGAGGTGCAGGAACATAAGGCAGCTAGATGGGTAACAGTAAGAAAGAAGGGTAGAGGGAAGAGTGTCAGGGAGGCTAGTCCTAAACTGGTACACCCCAACAAATTTGCAAGATTGGCGGATGAGGGGGATGTCGGTTCAGAAATAGCATTGCTGCAGCAAGACACTACCCCTGTCTGCTCCAGTAAGATGGGGAATAGGAGTGCAGGTCAGGCTAGACAAGTGCTAGTAGTTGGGGACTCAATTATTAGGGGCACAGACAGGGCAATCTGCCACAAAGACCGGGATCGTCGAACAGTGTGTTGTTTACCTGGGGCCCGGGTTCGACATATCGCGGATCGGGTTGACAGATTGCTGGGTGGGGCTGGTGAGAATCCAGCTGTCATGGTCCACATTGGCACCAATGACAAAGTTAGAGGTAGGTGGAGTGTCCTTAAAAACGATTTCAGGGACTTAGGCCAAAAGCTCAGGGCAAGGACCTCCAAGGTAATATTTTCAGAAATATTACCTGTTCCACGAGCCACACCAGAGAGGCAGCGGGAGATTAGAGAAGTGAATAAGTGGCTCAAAAATTGGTGTAGGAAAGAGGGATTTGGGTTTTTGGAGAACTGGGCTGACTTCTGTCTTGGCTACAGACTCTATGCTAGGGATGGGCTGCACCTAAATGGGGAGGGTGCAGCTGTATTGGGGGACAAAATGGCCAGGAAGTTGGAGGAATATTTAAACTAGGGACTGGGGGGGAGGGTAACTACACATATAGCATGCAAGATAGTGAAGATAGAGAGCTGGGAATTAGGAATAAAACAGGGGGTGGAGTGGAGGGAGGGGGTGTAGCGAATAGTATAAAAGATCAGGGAGAAAGGAAATTAAAAACTGGAAAAAATCTAATAATTGCATGCTGAACAATGCAGGAGTTGGACCAACAAAAATAATGAACTAGAAAGTATTAATAGCTGAAGAAAAATCTGGACCATAGTGGGGATATACTGGACATGGCTGGACGAGAGCTACGAGCTGGGCGGTTAACTGCAGGGTTACAGTCTATTTAGAAAGGATCGTAAGACGGAAAGGGGGGGAGTGGTGTTCTGTTATATGTAAAAATCCTGTTGAAAGCCAACACTGCGGGAAGTTACTAGGTCAGGTTAATGAACATGTGGAATCATTATGGGTAAATATACAATGGCGGGGGTAACAATACAATTATAATACTAATAGGGGTCTGCTATAGGCCCCCAAGTTTAAACAGAACGCATGGAAGGATGTACACTCAGCAAATAGAAGTGGCGGTAATCGAATGAGGTTATTATTATGGGCGACTTTAAGTATTCCAGACATTAATTGGGGAATTGAAGCTTGTAAGCTCTCAAATGGAAGTTTTTGGGCAATAACTAATGATAATTTACTTTGCCAAATGGTGACAGGGTACCTAGGAACCGAACTAGAGGTGAAAGTTCCTTCTAGGACCTAATATTAACTAATTGACCTGGACAGAGTAACAAAGGTTCAGGTTTGAGGGGCACCTAGGAATAGTGGACCATATATAATAAATTTTCATTTATTTTTTTTCCCCTGTCCAATAGAGTTTTTGTCAAGGAGCCACAAAAACACTGATATTTTAGGAAGGCTATTTTTATTTAGCTTGGAGGCCCTAAACCGTATTGGGAGGGAACAATTGTTTAATATGGCAGAACTAATAATAACTGGGATATTTTTAAAACATCCTGGCTACACTGTGAGCGGTACTACCTTCATGGTAATAAAAAAATAGAAACAGGGGGGAAAAACAATTGTGGATAAAGGGATGTAAAAAGAGGCAATAAAAAACAAAAAGAAAAGCATTTCACCTACTAATACAGGAGGGCAGTGAAGAGGCACTATGAAGTATAGTGGAGAAAAAAATAAAGTGTGTAAAATATAAGCATAAAGGAAGCAAAGCTGGAGACGGAAAGAACGTATTCGCCATAGAAAGTAAACTAACCCAATAATATTTTTAACTAATAAATAGTAAAAAGATTAAAAACTGAAAATTGTTTGGCCTTTGATAAAAATACTGAGTGAGAGACAGTAGAGGGGCGATGAGAAAAAAGCAAACGTATTAAACACTTTTTCTCCACTGTATTTTACCGAGGAGGATGAACCCTTCGTTGAACTGAGAGATGTGGTTAACTACAACTTAAAGTTTTTCTTGTCTAAACCAGGGATGAGTGCAGCTACGTCTTAAGGAAGGATTAAAATAGACAAATCCCCAGGTCCAGATGGCATAACCCACGAGTCTAAGTGAGTTAAATGATGTCTTAGATAGGGCCCTATTCTTAATTATTTGGATGTCTAATAACGGGGTATGTCCCAAAGGATTGGCGCATAGCAAATGTGGTGACACTATTCAAAAAAGAGGCAAAAAGTGATCCAGGAAACTAGTTAGGCCAGTAAGCTTAAACCTTGTTGGATGGGAAAATGTTGATTGTTTTCTCAGAGATGCTCTCCTAGAGTATTCTCAATGAAAATAAATGTATAATGCCGTTCCAGCATGGGATCAGATGAAGGATCGGTCCTGTCAGACTAATCTCATCGCTTCTATGAAGGAAGTCATGCTAGATGGATCGGGGTGAGGCACTGGATGTCATATATCTAGGATTTTTCTAAGATTTGATACGGTGCAACATAAAAGTTCGGTAAATAAAATTGAGGAATGCTTGGACTGGTGGAAAAAGGGAAAATGTGTGCAAGTTGGGTAGTAAACTGGTTACTATAGAAAACAAAGGGTAGTAATTAACGGTACATATCAGACTGGATCGCTGTTATAGTGGGGTACCACAAGGGTCAGTTTTGGGCCTATCCTCTTAACATTTCATTTTATGATCTTACACACGGGAATACACAGTGAATCTCGATCTGTGCAGACAGGATACTAAGCTCTGTAAAGAATCAACACAATAGAGGATAATATGTTATTACAAAGTGATCTGGATTAGTTTGGAGGCCTGGGCAAGTGGAAATGGCTAAGTTGAGGTTTAACACTGATAAATGCAAGGTTTGATATGGGGAAGAGAAAATCCATTACATGATTACATGTTTAATGGAAAAATACTGGGTAAAAGTGACATGGAGAGGACTTGGGAACTGGTGGACAGTAAACTTAATTGTAGAGCAGTGTTCAGCAAGCAGCAAGCCAAAAGCAAATAGGATCATGGGAGTGCATTAAAAGGGGATAGATGCACATGATGAGAACATTATTTCCCATTTTACAAGTCACTGGTTAGGACCCACACCATGGAATATTGTGTACAGTTTTGGGCACCAGTGCACAGGATAGGATCATTGAAGAGCTTGAAACATGGTACAAAGGCAGGGCAACAAAATAATAAAAAGGGACTGGGTGTGGTCTCAGTAAAGAAAGATTGGCAAGATTAGGGTTATTTAGTTTTAGAGAAAAGAAGGGCCGTTGGGGGACATAATAAAATATTGTTTAAAATCTTCCAAAGGTTCAATTAGAGATCTCTCCCAAGATTTTTTTTATACACAGGGCTGTTATCTTGAATCAAGGGGGCATCTTTACGTCTTGAGAACGAAAGTGTTTACTAAACTTAGAAAGAGATTCTTTACTGTAAGGAGCAGTGAGACTATGGAATTCTCTGCCAGAGGGTCTGCGACATGGTGAATTCAATAACGAGTTCAAAAAGGGTTTGTGAATTGAATATCTGGAGCGTTCAATAAATATAAAAAAAATAAAAAGTTTTTTACAGTGACTAGGATTAGGAGAGGGGTCATTAATTCCAGGGATTTTTCTGATTGCCAGATTGGAGTCAGGAAAGGAATTCTTTCCTAAAAATTGAGGAAAATTGGTTCTACCTCATTGGGTTTTGCCCTTCCTCTGGATCAAACCTTAGCACAATGGCTGAACTAGCATGGACGACTTGTATTTTTTTAGCCTTACAAACTATTGAAACCTTCAAGGGACACAGGCTGGGTACGAACTTGACTGGCTCCTTTCAGGATCTCCCGTTGATGGAAAGAGAAAACGTAGGGGCTTCTTAGTGGGAGACAGGCAGGCTGAACTTCTCCAGCAGAGCGGGTGGATAAAGTTCTCAGAGGAGCGGAATCAGCAAGGCAGGAAATTTATAGGCGGCCCCAGAGTAACGTGAGTGAGGGGAGTGGTCAGACGAGGAAAAAAGGCCCTTTGTTTTCGGGTCACTTTACCCAAACATCTGGCATGTGGTTTCCGGGGCGCAGGGGGGGAAACTGGGCAGTTTTGAGGTAATGACGGGAACCACCGCAGTACAGACACAGGTTTAAGCTGCGCGGGGGGGGTTCCCTCTGTGGTGGATGAGTAGGGTTTGACCCCCTAGGTCATTTGGAAAAAACGCGGTGTCAGGCGGGTGGGCTCGGGGGTTTAGGTAAAAAGACGAGGCGGAAGCTTGCGAGGACGAGAGGACACAGGCTGTTGGCGAAGTTTCTAACTCCTCTCGCAAAACGGTGTCGATCGGGTAGCTAAGCGATGAGGTCGCCCAGGGTGGAAGGTAGTCACGCCCACCCCAAACTGTCCTTGATGCATCCATGAGACCCCCCCAGAAGGCGCAACGAGGGCCCGTTGTTTCGGCCAGTCGGGGGCCCAGGGTACGGAACTGGATGGCATATTGCCCCACGGTGGAGTGTCTTGACGGAACCGGAGCGGGGAAGAAGAGCAGGGGGGTTTTGGGCCCCCAGGTAGTCGAAGGTCTTCCGAATGCGTCGGGAACCCCTGGGGCCCCCTGTCGTGGACACTTTCCCCCACAGGGGAGCCCGGGCCCAAAGGGTTCACCTGAGAGGGCTGATGATAGGGGGTTTTGGGGCACGGTCAGGTGGAATGATGGGCCAGGACCTAAAAAGTGGAGGGGTGCATGGTTGGGGAAAAGCCGGACAGATGGGGGTCTCCAGAAAAAGGGGGCGGGCAGGTGCAGGGGGGAGGGAAAGGGCAGAGGGAGGCGGCCCAACGGAGGTGGCGGAGCGGTTAGATGCAATTTCTGACAAAATTGGCCCAGAGGGTGGTGATGGTTGCAGTTTTTGAAACAGTTGCTCCAGGTGGCCCCATGAGGGTTCACACAGTTTCCCGGTCGGGGCAGAGTCACTGGCGGGATCCATTTTTGATGGTCGTTCGTACTGAAACGGTTGCGGGTGACAAACATATGCCGAAGCGCCGACCGCAGATATCCGGTGTGGTCCTCGGGCCCACTGGGCACAGTGGCAGATGCCCGGGGGTGGGTAGCCCAAGTGCAGGTTGGGTCTGGGGTGATAAATGGGTGCTGCAGTTAAAAAATAAGACAGAGTCCCAGAAAGGGCCAGAATATTTTAGCAGAGGTAAGGGACAGCGGGGATATACAAGGTAAGGGGTAAGCTCTAGTGCAGAGCAAAAAAACGAACTGACAAAAGAGTACAGGGGAGGTTCCTTAAGTAGCCAGGGGGGCAGAGGTTAAGGGCAGGAACAGGAAGACTGCCTCAATAAATGCAGTGCAGTGACGGCCGTGCCCTGGGGAGAGGTGTGCGCACAGGACGCCAGGGAGCTGGGGAAACAAAATGGTGAGGTTCAGCAGTGGAAGGAGCCAGGCGGTGGTGCGAGAACCAGGGAACCCGGGTGTCGCAAACGCGGCCGGGAATGGAGACACGGGGTGGCGGTCTGTGGCCCTTTAACCGTGACAGTGTCTTCCTGAAATGGGGATTCTCAATTTGGGTTTTTCCAATACAAGTACTAAAATAACATGCAGTGAAGGAAAACCCGGATATGATGCGTTTTAGAGGGAAACATTATTCATTAACTGGAAAAGGCTTTGGTCTGAGGGGATTCTGGGAGCCCCAAAAAACTCAAAGCTCCAAACACTATCCCAAGTTTTTTTTAGAGCGGTTCCATGGAAGGAAGGCCAGCTTCTTATCTCGCCTATACTCACCCAGCCTCTTCCTGCTTCCTCCCGGTACTGTCCACTTCTCCGCTTCCTCCTGCTGCGAAAGGCATCTCTCCCTGCCCGGGCCCTGGGTTTAAAAAATCCAGAGGAAAAGGTATTCTTCTTTACCAATGCTCTTTGGGCAGAGGTTTTTAGGATTCCTCTTCCGCCACCATGCCCGTTGTTTGGTGTCATTTCCTAGTGAGTTCTTTGTGGTTCTTTTGCGAACCCTTTCTGGTACTGTTATTGACTAATGGGCCTTTTCTGACCATCGTCCATTGGCATGGTTCCTGCTTATGCCTTCCTGCCTGTCTGTCCGCCTTAGTGCTCTGCATTCCAGCCTGTTCAAGTGTCTTCAGCTTCTTCTGTCACTGCTAGGACCAGCATAGGGGGTAGCGACCTGGGGATTCGCTGCAGCAAAGCCCTTACTGACTTGCGGCAAGGGGCGGTGAATACAAGGGGCCCCTTAGACTCCTCTCCCCAGCGTAGGCTTCATTCAACTCTATGCGGTGGATCCACCACCATCTTATCTGAGCAGCGTGACATTCCCTTTGTCATAAAAGAAGTTGCCATTATTATGAATGGCACCTGGTAAATTGTGTTACGGCCTCACAGGGATGAACAGCTCTAATCCTGGCCTTTTAAATGTCAAGATGGTGCATTCAATAGCAGCTGCTGCTATTAAATGGTGGATGAAACAGAGAGGGGGGGTCTTTCTCTCAAGCATTGGCCCCAACATGACATAATCAATGGTTTCCACACCACCCAGTGGCAAAATTGCCTCAGAGCCTGCCATGTACAGAAGCCTGCTAGGCCCTGCCAGAGTCAGAGTTTAATAGGCTTTCTGCCACACAGCAATATGGTAATGTACTGCTATATATTATTAAAGTGATTGTAGACTCATCGTAAGACTAAGAAAAATAAAACAGAGAAACAAAAAAAGTAGAAAAAAAAGCTTGAACTTATAAAGACTAAAACACAAAACCCATATTTCCCCAATAAAAATACTTCTTTTTAAAAAAATAAATAAATAAAAAGGTACACAGAATCACTGCATCCATAAACAATCCAGTCCGTAAAATTAATCTGCCACAAAAAAATAAAACCTGCCAGAATTGCATTTCTTTTGTTCATCCATCCTCACAAAAAAGCAGAATAAAAAATGATTAAAAACTCTTATGTGCCTCAAAATGGTAACAATGGGAGGGTCAACTTTTTGTCAGTTCTTCTTTGCAGAATAGTTCTAGCTCAGTCAGATTGGTTGCTGAATGCTTGGGAACAGCAATTTTCAAGTCCTGCCACAGATTCTTACTGTGATTTAGGTCTGGACTTTAACTGGGCCAGTTTAACATATGAATATGCTTTCATTTAAACCCTTCCATTGTAGCTTTGGCTGTATGTTTAGGGTTGTTGTCCTGCTGGAAAATAAGCCTACATCTCAGTTGCAAGTCTTTTGCAGCCTCTAACAGGTTTTCCTCCAGGATTGCCTTGTATTTAGCTCTATTCATATTCTCATCAACTCTGAGCATTTTCCCAGTCCCTGCTGAAGCAAAGCCTCCCCCTAGCATAATGTTGCCACCACCATGCTTTACGGGGGGATAGTGTATTCAGGGCTACGTGCAGTGTTGACTTTCCTCTACACATAGCGTTTGGCATCTGGTACAAAAATTCCATTTTGGTCTCATCTGACCAAAGCACCTTCTTCCATATGTTTCCTGTGTCCCCAACATATCTTTTTGCAAACTACAAACGCTTGTAGCTTACTTTTTTGCTTCTATAGAGGCCAGATTGTGGAGTACATGACTAATAGTTGTCCTGTGGTTTGATTTTCCCACCTGAGCTATGGATCTCTGCAGCTCCTCCAGAGTGACCCTGTTCATCTTGGCTGCTTCTCTAATTAGTGTTTTCCTTGTCTGGACTGTCAGGTTAGGTGGAGGCCCATGTCTTGGTAAGTTTGTAGTTGTGCCATACTCGTTCCATTTATGGAAGATGGTTTGAACAATGAGATGTTCAGAGCTTGGGCTTTTTTTTTAAACCTAACCCTGCAATCTGCAATACACTTTGCCACAACATTATCCTTGAGTTGTCTGGTGTGTTCCTTGGTTTTCATGATGCTGTTTGGTGACTAATGTTCTCTTACAAATCTCTGAGGCCTTAACAAAAAAGCTGTAGTTATCGGGAAAATAAAGTACATACAAATGTACTCTATTTACTAAAATTTAACTTCAAAAGGCAATTGATCATACTGGATTTTATTCATAGCCACACTACTCAGTTTTTTAGACGGCAAAATTTGGTGAGCATGTATCACACTTTATAAATACTTGCTACTTTGTATTGCTCTATCAGTTAAAATATCAATAAAATACATTTAGGTTTGTGTCTGTAACGTTTAAAAATGAGGAACAGTTCAAGAGGTATGAATACTTTTGCAACTCACAGTATAAATCTCAGGATTAAATCAAAGTCTATAAATGTAAATTAATGTAGACTACATTGACCTCATACCAAAAAACGTATATGTAGATATATCACAATAATTTCCTACAAACACTAGTAGCAAGCAATTAAAATTTAATATTTTATTAGTCCATAATTAAAAAATGTTAAAAGACATAATTGCGCTTTAATATCCATAGAGGATGAAAACATACAAGGGCAATATCTAAAACATGACAAAAAAGATAACAAATGAGCAAAAATGTAATCCCACATGAGGTGCTTATACAGACTTAATATATAGTAACATACAAAAGAGCCCAAATAAGGTGCTATAAAGTAAAATGACAGAAGATAAAGACCATATATGTATGTTGAACTGTACAGGGTTTCTCCAGGCAAAGCGTGGGTGAAATGCATATTGTTGTGCAAGTACATGGTCTGTATCTTTTGCCCCTATGTTTTATAGCACTTCATTTGGACTCTTATGTATGTTGCTATGTATTAAGTTAATATGAGCACCATATGTGGGTTTACACTTTTATTTGCTTGTTTTTTTTAGGTATGTTTAAAATATTGCCCTTGTATGCTTTCATCCTCTATGGATATTGAAGTGTAATTAGGTCTTGTAACATTCTTCAATTATGTATTAATTAAATATAAAATTTAAATTTAATTAATTTAAATTGTTGTCTTTCTATGTTGTTTGTAGGAATTATTAAATCAAAATCTGTTACTTGGGCCTGAACTATCACATGCCCTTATAATAGTATTGTCTCTCTGTCTGCAGAGGGGCTTTTAGACCTCCAAAAGCACCATAGCCCAGGTGTGACGGCTACCTCTGCACTCCAACATCTATGCACTCAGGATAAGACTAGCCCACAAGAGTGCCAGGGGATCCTCAGCCCAAGCTATATCACATAAATGTATATCTTATATTTCAGGTCCCCAAAGGTCTAGCAGAAAACAACCCCTCTTGGAGCTGACTTAGGAGCCAGTCACCAGATATCCTATTAAACCCTGCCCATGCTAAAATTACATTAAAGTAGCAGTGCACATGTTCTGTACCCAGGGGCTGCTCAATTGTATGCATGTCTTCGGGACACGCATACAATTGAAAACCACTGTTGCGGGGCTGCAACAGTAAACTAGGTAGCGGCGCGATGAAGTCACTTTATCGTGCTGCTGTCTCTCCTAGACCGCAAAGCCTAGTAACTCTGCCTAGACTTTGTGGCCTAGGAGTTGCCAGCAGGAGCGTGCATGATGCACGTGATGACTTCACCAGTGTTGGGCAGAAGAGCAAGGCGTTCAGCAGGGGGAACAGAAAAAGGTGAGTATTGTTACTGTTAATATTTTTTTCATTGGCATTCTATAAACCTACCTACTTAGAGAGGGGCAGGTACTTAAATACCTACCATAAAGAACGGCACTTAAGTACCTACCCTAAAGAGAGGCAATTATATACCTACCTAAAGAGGGGCACTTAAATACCTACCCTAAAGAGGGGCACCTAAATACCTACCCTAAACACGGGAACCTTAATATCTACCTAAAGAGGGACATTTATACACCTACCTAAGAAGGGGCAGTTATAGAGCTACCTAGGGAGGGGCACTTATATACCTACATAAGGAGGGGCATTTATACACCTACCTAAGGTGGGGCACTTTAACAGTTACCTCCCTAAGGAGTTGACTTGTATACCTACCTAATTAAGGAGGGGAACAAACAGAGTTACCTAACTAAAGAGGGGAACTTATTCTTCTACCTAACAAAGGAGGGGCACTTATAGAGCTACCTAACTAAGGAAGGGACTTACATACCTACCTAGGAAATGGACCTATATACTAACCAAGCAGGCTTTTATGCCTACCTACTTACTGGGGAGCCTCTATACCTACCTACTGAGGGGACATATATACATACCTACCTGCTGAGGGAACATATTAACATACATAACTACCTACAGACCAAGGGGGCCTATATAGCTATTTAGTATAAACGCTACAATAATGATGACAGTACTAAACTCTATTTCCTGCACCCCATAAAGGTCATGGCTTTGGCTGATCTTCTGAGGGTGCAGGGGACGGAGTTCAGGCCACACAATATGATCCTGGGGGCACAGGCCACAGCCGCAGCTCAACCTCCAGGGGTTTGTTGGTCCTCTTTCTTCCCTCAGGAAATTGTGCCTGTGAGCTCTGGCTTCTACCCCTCCTCCTGCAAAATACACCCCCCACCTTGTAAATAAATAGGGAACAGGTATGGAGCTGCTAGAAAAGTTAGGATTCTAAGATGTGTGTGGTAAATTCTGCAGAATCAAGTCGTGGCTGGGAGAAGTCATCATGGTGGTCTAGGCCGAAAGGAAAAAACAAGGGGAAGGCAACCAATCCGATCAGAAAAGATGTCACTGGTGAGTCACCCACTGTAACTACACTATAATCACTTATGTGTCTGCAGAGCCTGTGTACAACTAGTAGTCACTATGTCACATGTGGTCATGGACTGGCAGTGTTATTTGGTCTTTAGGTAGTGGTAGAGTTGGGATTGATGGTCTTGGTATTGTGTATTGGTATTTATTAACAGAATGACGGTAATACAGATGGTATATTTGCTCCATGTATAGGTGTATTGTTTGGTGACTATTGTTTAGAAGTATTACACTATTATACATAAATGAGTGGTTTTAAACAGGCAAATTTTGGCATTGCTGATTTTCATTGTACAGTGTAGTGCTGGGGTGATAGGTTCCATGTGGAATACGTGGAAAATCAGCGACAGAAACATACTTTTTATCCTCTGTAAAAATATAAGCCGCAGTTCACGATGTGGCATTAAAAATGCTGTGTGAATCCAGCCCTACTGAGAATAAGGTAACACAGAGGGCCCAGGCCACGGATGTTTTAGGACCCTAGCGACGCCCCTGTCTGTACCGATGGAGGCTGGGGGCTCAAAATAATTTTCTCTGTGGGCCTAAGGAACTTCTTCCCAACACTGTATGTACCTGAATTTGTCATTGCTTTTCAGCTGGATTTATAACCATAGAAGCACAAAACAATTGTCTGTTATGGACCTAATATAATTTTTAACTTTTGACCCCCTGTGGTATCTAGGTTTTAAGTAGGGTTATCCTTGTTCTATCAGTCTAAGGAGACACGTGAAGAATCAGGTATTTATTTAGAAAATACTAGTGGTAGCTTCTGAAAACGGAAGTTATATTCACCAGATAATCCTGACAGTCCTAGATAATCTGGATTACAAACCCTAGCTCTATAGTTTATTATGTGCATGTTATAAAACTTCTCCATAGTTACAGATTATTACCTTTATAACCTTTCAGTAACCCTAGAGCTTCCAGATTTTTCCACTGCTCACCCTGTTTCATAGTGTGCTGTCTAGCTGATTTAAGCAGAAATTTAGTATTTCCTAGAAACTCTAAGGGCCACATGAAAACTGTCTAGGTCTAAAATGCTCTTTGTTGCCCATAGCAGTCAATCAGAGCACCCCTCTCAATTCATATAGTGCTCTGAAAAAATTAGAGGGGCGCTCTGATTGTTTGCTATGGGCAACAAAGAGTGTTTAGACCCAGACAGTATTCATACATGTGGCCCTAGATGCTACTATCAGCATTCTTTTGACATAAATTCAAGGGCTGCTATTTTTATAACTCTTCAGGGTACAGTCTGTATTCTGTTACTCTTTGTGATACAGTAAGAAAACCACAGAGAATACATATTTATATCACACCAGATGTGCCAAACAACAAACTCACCTCTGCTTCATGTGAATGTAGTTAAGACAACTTTATCACCTCACATTCTAGAATTGAATTCAGATTTTAATCTTTGCCATTGTAAAGCCTCAGCTGCTCAGGTGAGCTTTCCTACCATATACTGTGAAGCTCTCATACCTTCTCTCCTTGGCTTGCTTGCACTATTCAGTAGTTAGGAGCCCTTTCCATCTCCTGTCACATTACCTACAACACATATTCCAGCTCCTAGACTTTCCCCAGTTGGCTTGTGTACTATATAAAAAGAAGGAAATGTCTTTTATGCACAATATAATGAAACCTGCTATGTTGTCTTCCTGGTGTGTGCCGGGATTGTTCGATGGAGAGGGCTGAGTTTGCCATTTGGCACAACTCATAGTGATTTCACAATTTATGTGTGTGTTTTTTTGTTATTTTATTTTATTTTTACCTAGGAATGTAGGTAAATCTGCTTCATTATCTTAACTCAGGGAATTACTGTATTACAATGCAATTGTACAGTCCTTAAAGAGTCAAATAGCAAATTCAGCTCTACTACATCTGCATGAAATAATATATAATGATATGAGATAGATAGATAGATGATTGATAGATAGATAGATAGATAGATAGATAAAGAGAGAGCACAAGATGTATAGATAAGTGGAGGATAGATAGATAAATAGATAGATAGATAGATAGATAGATAGATAGATAGATAGATAGATAGATAGATAGATAGATAGATAGGAAAATAGAAAAAAAGCAGCACTCAAAAAAAAAAATAATATATTGGGTGCCTGCAATGTTCGACTATAGATAGATAGAAAGATAGATAGATAGATAGATGAGAGAGAAAGAAAGATGGATAGCTAAGAGGACAGATAGACGGTCATATAGATATACAGACATAGATAGATAGATAGATAGATAGATAGATAGATAGATAGATAAAGAGAGAGCACAAGATGGATAGATAAGTGGATATATATATATACATATATATATATATATATATATATATTATACATATATATACACACACATATATATATCCATCTATCTATCCCTATATCTTTCCATTTATTTGTCTCATATCTATCTATCCATTCATTTATCTACCCATCTTCTCTCTTCTCTATGATCTAGCTATCATATAATATTATATATATATATATATATATATATATATATATATATATATATATATATATATAATAATAATATAGAAAGAGAAATAAATGGAAATGTATAGGGATAGATAGATAGATAAAGAGAGAGTGCAAGATGTATAGATAAGTGGAGGATAGATATATGGATAAGAGCCAAAGAAATGGAAATATATGGTAGATAGATAGATAGAAGAGAAAGAAAGATGAATAGCTAATCGGATAGACATAGAGAGAGAGAGCAAGATGGGTAGATAAGTGAAAGGATAGATCGATATGAGACAAATAAATGGAAAGATCTAGGAATAAATAGATAGAGAGATATATAGATAGATATAAGAGAAAGAAATGGAAGTATATGAGGATAGACAGACAGACAGAGCTGCTACATACATAGAATTCTCCTTCCATTAAGCAGTTAATTCTGCCTTTAGCCAATGGAAACACTCATGATGCTGCTGGATCTCCGGATCATACATCTGTGTGTAGCCTGTGACAATGAGACAGAAGTAGCCGGGTGAGGTTCTCCACACTGGGGACAAGTGAGCCGATGCCACCGGTCCATGATCCGAGACAGGAAGAAAGAATCAAAGTTAATTCCAAGACATTACAAGAAAAAGCAGCAGAAGAAAACAAAACTGGGGAAGGAAAGAGCAAACTCCCCCTGGAAACGGCTGAACACAGAGGATCTGCCTTCTCCTCCTCCTCATTATCATCACATGGAGAGGAGTAAGTGGCAGAAGAGAGGCTGACACTGGGGATTATCAACAGGAGGGCAATTCATAACAAGGAATGGACTAAATGCCCCCTCCCCAGCATCTCTCTCCTCCTCCGACCACCCTGGACCACAGCACATCCTGGAGTACAACAGCCAGCAGAAGCAGAGCAGCAGCTCCCATGCAGCAGCAGCAGCAGCAGCGTCCATGTGAGGAAGGATCTTATTAACCCCTCAGCTTCTGGAGTGATTTTTTTGGAACAAGAGGATCTTTTTTTCTTCATAGAATTCAGTTGCAAATCCTGAGAACCTGAGGATTCTAAAGGGTTTGGGAGGTGAGAGACTGTCTCTGATCCCAGGTCTGCACATTTACCACTGTCTGAAGATGAGGAGTAAAGGTAGGAAAGCTAACCTTTCAGATTCAAGAGATCTGGATGGATCCTATGATCAACTCACTGGTAAGTCGGATCTTCCCCTTGCTTGGTGTGGAAAATGGGCAGCATCCCTTTAAGAGCGCACAGATCCGGCACCAATATTATACAATACGCGGAGACATTGTTGCACTGATGGACTATGCTTGGTTTTTTGGGCTTTGATGAGATACAACACCTGCCCAGGTGACCCTGGGCAGATCCAGCATCGGGTCAGTCACGTGAGGTACTGACCACAGTGTTGCGCTCAGAAAGTTGGAAAGCAGAGTCAGTTTAGAGAGTCACAGGCTTGTCCCTTAATACTGGATGAGAGGATGAAGTTCTGTTCATAAACTCCAGCCTGGGCTTATGTAACACTCCCAGCAGCAGATGATGATCCCTACACAATCCTGTCTGCAGGGTAGGGATTAGACCCTTCACAGAATGACTCCATTTAACTGGAGACTAAAGCAAATCGAGGATCTTAGAACTTCATACAATAGGAGCAGCAGAATCATGAAGAACTACAAGTAACAGCATGGCAGAGGCTAAAAATAGTGCATGAGGGGAGGTGTAGTTTGACTGGAAAGCCACAGGTTGCCTGTCACTGTCACTCATCATTAGCATATTGACATTAGGGCTGCTGGGATGATGTGTGTTGTGTGCAGGTGTAGATTTGCATACACCTCCAGCTTGCATGGCAGGGTTGGAATAGACTCATCATGTGGACCAGATTATTTCTCTGACCTTTTCAGCCCTGCAGGATATCATGAGCGGGGTTAGATGGGGCTAAGACCACTGAGAAATAACCCTCATTTTTAGCTTCATGCTGTAATTTTAACCTAATGGCCCTTTTAACTTGCTGTCTATAAAGCCACAATGAAAATAATTGTGCATTAAAAATAAATGGGCTTTTGTAGGGTTTATTAATCTCAGGACTGGCACAAAGACTCGGTGCCTCTGAAAAAGAGTCGTCCATTTAATTAGCAAAATTTGTAACTGCAAGAACAAGGCAAAAAAAAAAAACTAAATTAAAGGGGCAATGCACATTGTCATTTATTTATTTTGAAACAAATTTGCACATCGCTTGGGGAGGAGAAGGACAAAAATAAGTTAGCGATTTCCTGATAACATAGTTGACAGACTGAGCTCTGTGTTTTATTATCACTACAACTGAGCTTAAAGGGGTTGTCTTACTATATTGATTCATCTTGCCTCAGTCCTGTTTTCATGTTTTCACTTTGAATTCAGGGGTGTGTTTACTGGCTTCCACTAGGCTGCAGTAGAAGCCAGGTCTGTAGCTATAGCAACCAGTGCCGGCAGCCTATAGCAGTGTTCCCCAACTCCAGTCCTCAAGGCCCCACCAACAGGTCATGTTTTCAGGATATCCCACAGAATGCACTGACAATAATTAAATCAACTGTGCAATGCTAAGGAAAACCAGAAAACATGACCTGTTGCTGGGCCTTGAGGACTGGAGTTGGGGACCCCTGGCCTATAGGATAGATCAAACAGGTCTTCAGCTATAGTGACCTGTAGAGCTGCTGCAGCCCATACAAGAGGGGATATCTCAGAATAGGTAGGACACTGTTAATGGACACATATAGCAAAGAGACTTGTTTTTGCAATATCTTTTTTTTTTATACAAAAAGGAAAATTTTATTAAGAGTACAAATAGGACAAACAAGCTGAAAACGACAGATGAATAAACGTGTATATATAACATATAACATGAATGCCAAAGCAAAGCAGTAATTACAATACATTGCGTAAAGAAAGGAAAAAAATGACGTTTTTGCAAGATCTTTAACATAAAAAGCAATCCTTGTAGTGAGACAACCCCTTTAATGTTAAAGGATATGGACACCTTTGTGCTGAATTTTTTTCTATATACAATATTAATTGTCTTACCATTTGTTGCTATAGAGTCTGTTTAATGCCTTCACATAGCTGGTTTTCCTGCTGCTTCTGACATTTATTGGACAGCAGACTGCTCCTGTGACATCTATTCGTATCATATTTACAGTAGTACTTCACGTATAATGCAGGATATATGCATGAAGCAAATGCCTCCGTTGGTTGCCATACAGTGGCATTTGTCAACCATAATTCTTAGTACATATATAACATATGTTTGCTTTTTTTAATTGGATACTGCTATATGATCCAGTGCAGTCTACTATTCTGTTCTTTGCACTTCATTTTTTACTATACTGAAATATAGGAGGAGTTTAGCATCTAAACTAAATATATGTCCTGAACATGATGTGAACATATTCTTTACATGAGGAGGTTGTTTACCACCGGTCAGAATGTGGAGTGATGGATAGCATTCAAATCTTTAAGGAGGACAGAACACATAGGGCCACATGTATGAACATTGTCTATGTCTAAAACTCACTTTGCTGCCCATATAACCAATCATAGCACCCCTTTCATTTTATATAGTGCTCTGGACCAAGGAGGGGGGCGCGCTGATTGGTTGCTGTGGGCAACAAAGTGAGTTTTAGACCTAGACAGTTTTTATACATGAGGCCCATAATCTGTACTAACAATAATCCAAATTCCCACAAATGTCGATACTAGGAACAAATACGTTTAATCCAAAAAATCTACAAAAAATTATTCCCTCTAAAATATAAAGTTTGTTTAATCTTTTTAAAAAATCTTACTGCTAAACAAACTTACACATATCTATGGGGACATATCAATTATCGTGTAGGGAGAAATCATGGGACATTATACTTATACAACAACGTGGAGTTCCCATCAGGAAGAGATAAACCAGCTCCCCTATGTACCACCTGAGAGAGATTGACCAGGGATTGGCATCACTGTATCAGGTACTATGTATTATCTCTGGACTTTAGATGATTAATGTGAATATATAACAGCTTATGTGATAAAATACATTGAATATATAATATTTTACTCTCTATGTTTAATTTCTACCCATTTGAGAAGTCTCTGAGAGTGGGACAAAACGCGTCTAGTGATTAGGAGAGTTACACAGTGGGTGCTATATTGTTAACCGATACGTATGTGCCCCCACTGGCGGTTTCGCTGTTTTTTGTCACATTTTGTTCCTCTCTGTATATTGATTATAAGAATGTAAGAGAGGAAAAGGGTCTTGTAGTATACCGTTTAGGAGATTTTTTGCGGGGTCGCCCTTTCTGGGGCGGGTTCTCCGCTTAGGGAATACTAGACACTGCAGGGAGTAGAGTAGTGATATCTAGTTAGTTTCTCCCTACGCGATAATTGATATGTCCCCAAAGTTATGTGTAAGTTTTTTTAGCCATAATCTGTACTATATTAAAATACAAAGAGGGGGGAAAGCTCATACACACAGGGAAGAAGGTTGTGTATGAGTTTAGAGAGACAGATGAAAATTTACTGCAGATTCTAGAAGAGGGGTAGATCACACCAAAACTAAGGACCCCATGTATAAAAACTCTCTAGGTCTAAGACTGTCTTTGTTGCCCATAGCAACCAATCAGAGCTCCACTTTCATTTCTTTCAGAGCGTTATTTGAAATGAAAGGGGCTCTCTGATTGGTTGCTATGGGCAACAAAGAAAGTCTTGAACCTAGACAGTTTTCACACATGAGGTCCTAAGTAGCTTTTAGCACTAAGGCTATGTTCACACAGCTGAAATTGGGACATATGTCGCCCTGTATTTTGCGCCGTACTGCGCTCAATACGGGGCGAGATACGTCCCAGTCATTACGGTAATCCACAGTTCTCATAGAGAACTATGGATTACGTCTCCTCTACCCGCTCGGACAATACGCCACAGGGGGAGATAAGTGACATGTCAATTACTAGCGGTGAATATGCACCCCTAGTAATGAATGTCTATGGGGCCCGCGGGCCCTATCGGGGCAAGCTCCCAAACACATGGGTACATAAATGCTAGTGAAGGCAGCAGCCTCATGTACACAGACCTCACATCGAGCATTTATTACTGGGAGGGACACACACTTAAAAGAAAAGTCTGAATCTAGGAGCAGGTTGCAAACTACATTTGAGTCTGAAAATGAATAAAGGAATTGAGATTGCAGTACCAAACTTCATGCAACTAAAGCTAACTATTCCAAAATCAAAGGTATCCATAGCTTTTAGCTACTTTGTTACATTTCTGCACATTTACTACAGCAGTTGTGGAAGAAATACTGGCAACATGCTTTAAGCTACATTTATTATGTGTTTCAGAGAGTTTTTAGACACATCTGTGCCACATGCAACCTTCCTTCACTAAAGGGCATGGTTCATGTGAAAGAGGCATGACTTAATGTGCATTGCCGTGCGACAAAAAATGCAGAAAAAGTATGACGCAATTATTTTTTAAAACAAAGCCAACTACTAGATGGTGTAAATTTAGATAAAAATGCTCTAAAGATATTATAGATTTATCACATAGAATGAGCCACTGTGATCTTTGGCCCATTCTTAGACTGTCTAATTCTAAGTTTACACTGTCTAACTATTAGAGATTATAGTAAGTGTTCCCCATTGTTTCTGCATTAATTAGGTTTGCATATACTCCTGTGTATTTGGGGTTTTACCAAAAAACAGAACCTTTCACCTGCTCCATCGGAGATGGGAGGGTTAACTCAAGTAGTTGGGCAGGTGCATCTGGGGGTTCACATGTACAATAATGACATATTCATCCTCCTAATACAGTAAAGACAACACAAAAGTGTAATATATCTTTGCAGTGATGTGACGTAGGCTGACACTTGCTTAGCCTTAAACTGGCAGCACATATTAGATAGCTGTAGGCCAAATGCTCACTCAGCCAAAAGCTATGTCTCCCGATCCTCCAATGCATATGCACTCCTGGCTTGGCTGATCATGCATGTGGCCTGTATGAGGTGGAAATAGAAAGCCACTGCCAGATTATTTTGTTCTCTGGTGTAGTGAGAAAAACTATGTATGCCTCTATGTCCCTTGACATCTACCATTGGGGGAGAGTCGGGAGGCCACCATACACATTTGATGGTTGGCTGGATCTATCAAAATCGGTGGATTCAGCTGGCATCTCTCTGATGTATATGGCTTGCTTTAATACCCTTCAACCTGTCCAGTCTTGTTCAGATGTGTTACTATTGCTGTTATATGCATGTCTGAGCAGTTTAGCCAATTATTTTTCTATTTTTTCTGCAAACAGTATTTCTAGGTTATTTTGGGTCAGTAGCAAAGGAGATACAATACAAACATTATGGTGAAATGATATGTGCTTTAGCATGCCAGATCTGCAAAGTGAAATTACAATTCAATGTTTTCTCCAGAAATAAAAAAAAAAGCAAAGACATCCACTAATTTCCTAATAGGCTTAGAGTTAGATTATCATCTCAGAATGCAAATTTCAACTGTGTAAAGGGGATGAAACTGCCTATGTACCTATGTCCCTATGTACAAAAACAAAACTACTATAATATTGCCCCTCTGTACTAGAATATATCTATTATAATACTGTTCCTATGTACAAGTAAGTGATAATTCTAATTTTTGTTGTAGTATAACTACTACAAAATTCCCCTCTATGTACAAGAATATAACTACTACAATATTGCACCTATGTATGAAAATATAACTACTATAATACTGCCCTCTATGTACAAGAATATAGCTACTATAATGCTGCCTTCTATGTACAGGAATGCAACTACTATAATACTGCCTCCTATGTACAAGAATATAACTACTATAATACGGACTTCAGTGTACCAGAATATAACTGCTATAATACTACCCCTTATGTACAATAATGTAATTATTATAATACTGCCCCCTATGGACTTAATATAAAAACTATTGTATGGTTAGAGTACATTCACATGGTGTATTTTTTCACGGAGAAAACTCTGTGTGGAATCCACATGCAATCTGCATTAAAAACATGAAGATTGCATACAGATTTTTACTGCCACATTAACTTCACTGGGAAACATACATATAGAATCGGAGCAGAAACGTATAAAGGAGGGACAAGCTTACTATCCCACATAAAACTGATGTGTGGATAAAGAGAACAATGTGAATTTCCATGTAAATCAATAGGATGCATAAAACATGCATATTTGACAGAGAGGGGGACATGTATGAAAACTGTCTAGGTCAAAGACTGTTTTTGTTGCCCATAGCAACCAATCAGAGTTCCCCTATTATTTCATATAGTGCTCTGAAAAATTGAAAGAGGATTGGTTGCTATGGGCAACAAAGAAAGTCTTAGATCTAGACAGTTTTCCTACATGAGGCCAATTTTTATGTGGAAAATGCTAGCTTTCTACATGATATTCCACTACAATACAAGCCCTTACAGGTACTTTATACAAGTTGGGAATGTTTTTAAATCATAATTGTAAAAGTTACATAAATATGAAGAAATAGAAATTAAAAATGATCTTAAATGAGTGTTCCTATCAGCACTTTTCTATACTGCAGGTATAGAGTGGGTATGCTCAAATATATTCATAATTCCCATAGAAGTGAATGGTGAGGACAGGCAAAAGTGCCACCCTCCCCATTTTCTAATGGATTATAGCGAGCTACAAGCTGACTTGCAGCACGGAAGAGTGTTAATGGGAACACCCCTTTATCTGTTTTTATTAAAGACTTGATACATATATTTACTGCCCGGATGAGTAATTGGCCAATTTAGAAAAAAATACTATAAGTACCTTACTAGAGTGTTTTAAGCAAATAGGGAACAGTCCTTGATTTCAGACATCGACCATTGAGTAAAGAGAGCTCCTAAAAAGTGTTGCCTTTTTGGAGTACCCTACTTGTCCCAAAATACCACAGTTTTAGCTGGCACTATGAGATGTTGAATTTCCTTTGGGGCGATGGAGTACGCTACTTGTCTATACATCCCATAGTTTTAGTGGGCACTATAAAGTGTTGAGTTACTATGATGTTGTAAAGAAATTAAACACATCCTACCAGTTACACCCAACACATTCAACCTGATTTGTTTTGAGTATTTGGAATCCCTCTGATCTAATTTTGTACTGACTCTTCTAACAAAAAGAAATAGTGGAAAGTGGACTTGTAAGGTGGTTTATGCTGCCCTATCTAAAAGCAGGATGTGATAGAGGGAAAGAAGCTGAGCTCTGTGATATATAAGGTTATATGATAGAGGGAAAGAAGCTGAGCTCTGTGATATATAGGGTTATGTGATAGAGGGAGAGAAGCTGAGCTCTGTGATATATAGGGTTATATGATAGAGGGAGAGAAGCTGAGCTCTGTGATATATAGGGTTATATGAGAGAGAAGAGAAGCTGGGCTCTGTGATATATAAGATTATTTGATAGAGGAGAGAAGCTGACCTCTATGATATATAGGGTTATAGGAGAGGGGAGAGAAGCTGAGTTCTGAGATATATAGGGTTATATGATAGAGGAGAGGAGCTGAGCTCTGTGATATATAGGGTATATATAGAGGAGAGAAGTGGGCTCTGTGATATATATGTTTATATGATAGAGGAGAGAAGCTGAGCAATGTGAAATATAAGGTTATATGATAGAGGGAGAGAAGCTGAGCGCTGTGATATTAGGGTTAATGATGAGGAGCTGAGCTCTGTTGATATATAGGATTATATGATAGAGGGAGAGAAGCTGAGCGCTGTGATATTTAGGGTTATATGATAGAGGAGCTGAGCTCTGTGATATATAGGGTTATATGACAGAGGAGAGAAGCTGAGCTATTTGATATATAGGATTATATGATAGAGGGAGAGAAGCTGAGCTCTGTGATATATAGGTTACATGACAGAGGAGAGAAGCTGAGCTCTGTGATATATAGAGTTACATGATAGAGGGGAGAAGCTGAGCTCTGTGATATATAGGGTTATATGATAGAGGAGAGAAGCTGAGCTCTGTGATATATAGGGTTATATGATAGAGGGAAAGAAGCTGAGCTCTGTGATATATAGGGTTATATGATATAGAGAGAGAAGCTGAACTCTGTGATATATAGTGTTATATGATAGAGGAGAGAAGCTGAGCTCTGTGATATATAGGGTTATATGATAGAGGGAGAGAAGCTGAGCTCTGTGATATATAGGGTTATATGATAGAGGGAGAGAAGCTGAGCTCTGTGATATATAGGGTTATATGATAGAGGGAAAGAAGCTGAGCTCTGTGATATATAGGGTTATATGATAGAGGGAGAGAAGCTGAGCTCTGTGATATATAAGGTTATATGATAGAGGGAGAGAAGCTGAGCTCTGTGATATATAGGGTTATATGATAGAGGGAGAGAAGCTGAGCTCTGTGATATATAGGGTTATATGATAGAGGGAGAGAAGCTGAGCTCTGTGATATATAAGGTTATATGATAGAGGGAAAGAAATGGATTTCTGTGATATATGGGTTTATAGAATCTGGAGTAAGATTTCTGAGTAAATAGCAGAGAAAAAATCAAAACAGAGACTGGAAGTACTCCTGACCCCACGCACATACAGTGATTGATAGTTTGCTCTGTATACACTGAAAAAGGGTGGAATACTACCGCCAGCTTAAATACAAATACTTATTTTATGGAAGGCAAAATAAAAAACCATTTAAGACGAAAGCATCTAAAATACTTCCATAGAGGAACCCCATGCGAAACGCGCATCGGGACTATGTTCACCCAGTCAGGGGCGGGACAACGGGTAGGCAAAGGTAGCCAATTGCATAGGGCTCCACTTCATCCCAGGCAGGAAGGGGGCGCAAATAGATATGGAGTGGGGGGAAATTTACATGGGGAGGGTAGGCACCAGAATACCTTGTCCCAGCCCTGCACCCAGTGGTTAGAACAAGCTACACAGGGGGTAAGACATATCCATATTCAAATATTGTTTACAGCCTGTATTCTTATGTGCAGATTAGATTTAGGACATATAGACATCGTTTGATATATGCTTGTGATGCAATCTTATGTGCTATAGTCATTATTGTTATACATAAGTAATTGTCCTTCTGTGCCTTATAAAACACGTATATAGTGATTATTGTGGATTGTCTATACTTATAAATATATTATTTATTGGAAATATAACTATACTTGGCATGGCTGTCTATGTTACCAATGTGTTCCCCTGCTGAGTATTTTAGATGCTTTTGTCTTAAATGGGTTTTTATTTTGTTTTCAATAAAAATAGTATCTGTATTTAAGCTGGTGGTAGCATTTTATACTTTGGAAAAACTGGTTTTCGTTGGTATGTAATTAGCCCATATTTAGTTGAAAAACTGAAAAAGGGTAGCATGTGGGCAAGATACGAAAGGTATGTCCACACAGCCAATGACAAATACTGGTCGGATTCTGAATTAGAATCCGACCAGTATTTTACACTCAATTTTTGTTTTTTTGCTTGTTATTTGGGAACGGTTTTCGAATTTCTGAAATCTATGGGGATGTATAACAATCGCTTTTTCATGGTTTTCAAAATCCGAAATCCATGTCAAAGACTGTCTATAAACCCTTGCTGTATAGCCATACCCTAAGGAGTCCTGTTGTTTTTTTCTATGTCTTTACACATATATCTTGATAAGGCCTTATATCACAGGGCGCAGCTTCTCTCCCTCTATCACATCCTGCTCTCAGATAGGAGAGCATAAACCACCTGACAGGTTCCCTTTAAGCTGTAGTTATAGATTCCCATACATCCCGTATGACCAAACTATATTCTATTCTGGAACACATAAAGATATAATTACAGGGCTGTGACTGAATACCGTAACAGCACAAGGCTGAACCGCTTCTACTGTATGTACATATTTATAGAGTGTATCCACATTAAATATAAAATCTGTAGGTGACAGAAGTCCCCCTCCCTCCGCCATGTAGTTCTCCTGTATGTACTTGATGGATCTGCAGCTTTTCAACAAATATGTCTGTTTATATAACACAAGGCAGTTTGCTAAAAGTATGAAATGAATGGAATAAAACAATACAGTCAATCAAAATCTTTTCCCACCTGTGGTAGAGGGTGGATGGCGGCTTTGTGGATATACAGTCTATTTTAGGAACTCAACATGAATATTTTATTATGGTATCACGCATAACACTTACAGTATATGGAAATTTCTATGTAGAATCCTAACATGATTTAAAGGGGTTGTCCAGGGTTTAAAAAGTTGGAACGTTTTCAGAAACAATCCTGTTCTTGTCCATGGACAGCTGTATGTAGTATTGTAAGTCAACCCAATTCAGATGAAAGAAGTTAAAAGGTACTACCAGACACAGTCCATAGACAATCTAAAGGACCATATAATTTACAGGGTTTGGGCTGTAATGCTCATGTAGTGAGGGGAGCAAGTACTTGCATTCATTAACATATGGGCCTCCCTCTTTTCATATAGTTTAGCACAGTTTAGTTAAAAAAGGGTTGTCCATTATTTTAAAAAAAGGTTCTACTGGTCAGAAGGGGTTAAAAATAAGCAAAAAAAAAAAACCTTGACTTGTGTTTTGCGGTGTTGGTCAAAATGGGTTAAAGATTGGGAAAAAACTTAATCTGTAAAGCCCACACCGCTCCAATACCAACACTGCTCCCAGTGCTTGCATCTAATGACACAGCCTCAGACTGGCCCACAGTGGGCCCTTGTTCACGGTGGCCGCTGGGCAGGGCAGGCCTGGCGCTGATTTCAGGGAGAAAGACAGAGAAAGAGAGGCAGCGTTCAAGAGGCATGTGCAGTCATCTATAGTAGCTGCAGGGTGGGCCCCAAGAATCAACTTCACTGATGGGCCCTAAGTATCATCTACAATAGTGGGCCCCAAGAATCAACTCCATTGGTGGCCCTAAGTATCAACTCCAATAGTGAACCCTAAGGATCAACTCCACTGGTGGGCCCTAAGACTCAACTCTACTGTTGGACCCCAAGTGTCAACTCCACTGGTGGGCCCCAAGAATCAACTTCATTGGTGGGTTCTAAGTATCAACTATTGGTGGGCCCTAAGTATCAACTCCAGTGGTGGAACCCAAGTATCAACTCCAATGTTGGGCCCCATGAATCAACTCCATTGGTGAACCCCAAGGATCAACTCCACACGTGGGTCCTAAGAATCAACTCCACTGGTGGGCCTTAAGCACCCCAGTCTAACACTGTAATAATGTCATGTTCATTGGTCATGTGATGCTGCAGCCAATCATTTTCCTCAGTGAGTCATGTGCCATTCCTACAGGCAGAGATGGCCAGTGATTGGTTTTAAGTAAAAACTTTTTGGGGGTAAAGTAAAACCCAGTGGTGGAACCCAAGTATCAATCCATTTTTGGGGCCCCAAAAAATAAAACTCCATTGGTGAACCCCCAAGGTTAACCCCCCACAGGGGGGGGGCCCCCTTAAGAATAAACCCCCACTGGGGGCCTTAAGCACCCCAGTCAAACATGTAATAAGTCTTTCCAGGGGTTTGTGATTGAGCCAATCATTTTCCTCAGTGAGTCATGTGCCATTCCTACAGGCAGAGATGGCCAGTGATTGGTTGCAGTGTCATGTGACCAATAGACATGATGTCATTGGCAGTGAGTCCTGGGAACAGTGTCAGAGCTGGAATGCAACAGGACTAACAAATAAGGTAATCTTTAAATCCTCCCAGCCAGTACAGCCTTAATTTAATGAACAACCCTTTTAAGTCCAAGAGTAACCCTGGGCCTCTTGACCACAAAACAGTTTTTTTCCAGACATATGTCTCTAGTTTATATTGGCTGTGATCTTATCAACCTATTTGGTGATGCCCTATCTGACAGCAATATATGATATAGGGAGAAGATCTGAATTTAAGAATATATTGTTCATAGTTATTTGGAGCAAAATTCCTAAGTAAAAAGCAGAGTAAACGCTGACATGAATTTTAGAAGAGACAGTAAGAGCTCTGATTACCAACCTCCTCAGAATAATTATAGCCTTTACTGTATCAGTATGCCATGTCAAATGTGAGCGCAGTACATAACACAATGATGTATTTCAAGTACTGCTGTTAAAGGGGTTGTCTCACTACAAGGATTGCTTTTTATGTTAAAGATCTTGCAAAACAAGTCACTTTGCAATATGTGTCCATTAACAGTATCCTACCTATTCTGAGATATCTCCTCTTGTATGGGCTGCATCACCTCCTCAGGTCGCTATAACTACAGACTTGTTTGATCTATCCTGATAGGCTGGCAGCACTGATTGCTATAGCTACAGACTTGGTTTCTACTGCAGCCTACTAGAGGACACTAAACACGTCCCCTGAATTCAAAATGAAACCAAGAAAACAGGACTGAGGTAAGATGAATCAATTTAGTGAGACAACCCCTTTAATAAAAGCTTCTTTCTTATTACAGAAGTGCTAGATGACTGTCCAGTTTGTTC
This sequence comes from Phyllomedusa bahiana, assembly GCA_025379985.1. Lineage (NCBI taxonomy): Eukaryota > Metazoa > Chordata > Amphibia > Anura > Hylidae > Phyllomedusa > Phyllomedusa bahiana. The sequence goes on from JAODAL010003027.1 coordinate 71,633, forward strand.
AGGATAGAAGGGAATAAGTAGCACTAAGAAAGTTGCTTTAGCCTAAGACAAGGGTTTTGTTTCATCTCAATGGTTGGCTTGATTTATTTTAGTTGGTGACTAAAGCTGAGAATTTTTGCTATGAGAGAGGTAGTAAGAGCTGCTCAGTACATAGTCTAGACACAACATTTTTCACATAGCTACTGTTGAGTTCACATGCTTTGAAATACCTGTGAAGTAGAAGTACAAATGCAGATTACAGTTAAGACAATCATAGTGTATATATGCAGAAGTGGGGGTGACTTTAAATGTGGTGAACATGGCAGATGCCCCAGTCTTACATGCTTATCAAAGCCTATTATTAATGATCCCTGGATTAGACAACGTTTTACCATGCAGCAATAAAACACACAAAGTACTTTGATGGATCATAAATCAAGGTGCAGTATTGGCCCAAAGGAAGAGATACGGCCTATTATTTAAAAATAGAAGACAGAACAGAATTTTAATTGTAGCATCTTCAGAGATGGAATCCCCAAGCCGATAAATTAAGGCAGCCGTCACATTTAATTATGACTTTATAGCCGGGAGCATCATTTCGATTTCCACGGGGATGCTGTTTACATCATAATCAATTTACTATTGGCACTTAAATCTAGTGATCTTAACAGTTTGTGTATCTTTCCCCCTCACTAATAATAATCATTATTACAATCACTAATGACTGTTTGCTACTGACAAGGCATCGCCAGCATTGTTCAATGGATTCTACAGTTGGAGCAGACTGAAGTTTCCATGTTCCTAATTCAGTGATAACACAACGATTCCCCAATAAAAAAAAATGACAAATGCAGCTCTGCCATTTCTCCAGTACAGTAGACCCCAACTTTCAGTTCATAGTGTTTTTAGGTCTGATTCTCTAATAAAACTTTAAACCAGTTGAGATGTTACAAAGCTCCCAATCCACTTGCAGAGACAAAGGGGCAGATTTACTAAAGTGTTTGCCAACCTGTTGATAAAATGGTATGTTCCGCTTTATTACTAAGGGCTTACCGTGAGTAAGCACCATTACGGCCGACACACTACGTATGAAATGAAACATAGTTCATAGTGTTCGTAAAATTTCACTTTGTTGCCCATTAGCACACACCAACGAAGAGAAAAGCCCGCCTAATTTCATTTTTCCAGAGCACTATATAAAATGAGAGGGGCGCTCTGATTGGTTGCTATGAGCAACAAAGTGAATTTTAACCCTATACAGTTTTCATACATGTGGCCCTTAGTGTGGGAGAAACTTATTAAGCTTGGTGTTGAAAGTTTGCAAGAGTAAGATGTGGCAAGTGTATTAAAGCACATTCTTCAGTGTCCGTGCGTCGGACTGAAAAAATCTACATCATCTAAGACCTTGAGTTGATTTTTGGCTCAATTTATGCCATTTTCTGGCATAAACTAATAAATTTGTCAGGGTGTGCAAGACCATGTCCTTTTTTTTGCTACGCTTCACCCTTTTTTCAAAAAAGTGGTGAGCTTCGCATAAAACAGCTCAAAATGCACATTTGCACAAAAAAATTGCAGATGTTTCTATATCTAAATACTGGTGTAAATAACGTTATACATTTTCTCCTGCAAATTTATAAAGATGCTCCAGATTTTTCACGGTGGCGTAAGCTTTTTAATGAATTTGGTGCATCTTAAAAGTTAGTGGGCCTCGTTTAGCAAAACTGTCTAACAACCAATCAGTGCTCAGCTTTCATTTGTTTACAGCAATATAGAAAATGAAAGCTGAGCTCTGATTGGTTGCTTTTGGTACCAACGACAGTCTTATTTCTAGACAGTTTTGATAAATAAGGCCAATTCTGCCAGCCATTTTGCATTTTGTCACATCTGAGCAATGTTCATTCTGTGTGAAATCATGTCCTTCCCGGACAAACCATTCTTCTTGTCGAGTGAGCTGTGAAAGTGTCTTAAACAACGACTTAATAAATGTGTCTAGAGCAAGGTGCACCAAAATGCACCAAATATTTCCACATTTAATGACAGTCATTGGTAAATCTATCCCATTATGTTGTAGTGGTTGCAGCTAACATACAGTATCTCACAAAAGTAAATACACATCTCACATTTTTGTGAATGTTTTATTATATCTTTTCATTGGATAAAACTGAATATATGACACTTTGATGCAATGTAAAGTACTCAGTTTACAGCTTGTATAGCAGTGTAATTTTTGTGCCATTAATGTCTAAACCTCTGGCAACAAAAGTGAGTACACCTTTAACTGAAGATGGACAAATTGTGCCCGATTTGCCATTTTTCTGCCACAGTGTAATGTGACTTGTTAGTGTTACAAGGTCCCAGGTGTGTATGGGGAGCAGATGTGTTAAATTTGGTGTTATCGTTCTCACTTTGTCATGCTGGTCACTGGAAGTTGAACATGGCACCTCATAGCAAAAAAACTCTCTATAAGAGAATTTCCAACACCCTGACACTGAGCTGCAGCCAGGACCATATAGCAGTTTAACCAGAAGGGTTCCACTCAGAACAGGCCTTGTCACGGTCGACCAAAGAAGTGCATGTGCTTAATGTCAGATCCAGAGGTTTTCTTTTCAAAATAGACATATGATTTCTTCCAGCATTGCTGCAAGAAGTTAAAGGGGTGTGGAGTCAGCCTGTCTGTGCTCAGACCAAAAGTCGCATACTGCATCAAATTGGTCTGCATGGCTGTCATCCCAGAAGGAAGCCTCTTCCAAAGATGATGTACAAGGAAGTCCACAAACAGTTTGCTGAAGACAAGCAGACCAAGGACATAGATTACCGGAACTATGTCATGTGGTCTGATGACACTAAGATAAGGGTCAGATGCTGTCAAGCGCGTGGCGGCAAAAAGGTGAGGAATACAAAGACAAGTGTGTCTTGCCTACAGTCAAGCATGGTAGAGGGAGTATCATGGTTTTGGGCTTCATAAGTGCTGCCAGCTGTGGGAAACTACGGTTCATTGAGGGATTCATGAATGCCAATATATACTGTGACATGCAGAAGAAGAGCATGATGCCCTCCCTTCAGAAACTGGACCAAAGGGCAGTATTCCAACATAATAACTACCCCAAACACACCTCCAAGGTGACCACTGCCTTGCTATAGAGAATAAGGGTAAAGGTGCTGCACTGACCACACATGTCTCCAGACCTAAACCCTATTGAGCATCCGTGGAGCATTCTCAAATGGAAGAGGGAGGAGCACAAGGTCTCTAACATCCACCAGCTCCGTGATGTCGTCATGAAGGAGTGGAAGAGGACTTGAGTGGAAACCTGCGAAGCTCTAGTGAACTCTATGCCCAAGAGAGTTAAGGCAGTACTGGAAAATAATGGTGGCCACACAAAATATTGATACTTTCGGCACAATTTGTCCATTTTCACTTAGGGGTGCACTCACTTTTGTTGCCAGCAGTTTAGACATTGATGCCTGTGTTGAGTTATTTTGAGGGCACATCCAATTTACGCTGTTACACAAGCTGAACACTGACTACTTTACATTGTATCAATGTCATATTTTCAGTGTTGTCCCATGAAAAGATATAATACAATATTTACAAAAATGTGAGGGGTGGACTCACTTTCGTGAGATACTGTATCTATGGCTGTGAAATATGGAGCTGTGTATCAGGAAAACAACACTTTGGCCACTATATAAAACAGATATATAAAGATATATAAAACAAAATGATCAGCACAGAATTTCAAAATGAATTTGTCTGATCTTCCACTCTGACAAGGAGCAGTCTATTCCTCACCAATGTCATGAAGCGGAGGAAAAGTGACCGTAGCTCTAGAGTAATTTTATAGGAGAGGGAAATTGCTCTTTGGAATTGATGTAGGTTAGAAGGACAGGAAATTGTTGAGAAAATGGTGAAATTCCACAATATATTTTCAGGTCACGCTCTGTATTTAGCCTATTCCCAGGACAGCATGAATTTTAATTAAATCCTGTTTCTTCTAGCACTCCCTGATTAAATAAGAGGAAAAACCTCCTTGTGGGGCAATAAATATAGACTTTTCTATCTATCCTCATTGTCAGATACATAGCTAGGGAGCTCAATATTAAAGAATGGGGTAAAGGCAATAGATGGCTAGAAATAGTAAAATCAGAATCCACAGGATCTATGTTATCTACTGTAATGAGTTTAGCTGGACCTGTAGTAAAGTGCCCATACACCTTAACTTCGACCTGACTCCTTCATTCACATGTACGCTCGGATCGACTGAGCGTGCATGTGTTCTTAATAGGTAGGAAAGAGAAAACCACTGCCATATGCTCACCTCTACTGAAAGCAAAAGGATTGGGCATTGAAAGTCAACATGCCCAATACTTCTCTCCCACCTTACACATGAAACCATTGTCTGGTTTTACCAAGTCAGTGGATTCAGGCTATTGTCTAATGTGTTTGAGAAGTGTATTCTGCGATACACCAGATGAAGACTTCATTTTCAGAGTTTTTTTATTTATTTTTTCATTTTCAGAGTTTTCCACAGGACACTAGTAACCTTTAGCATTGTTAAAGGAAATGTGCCATCAAAAAAATGACCTATTGTTGAACTCATGTTTTTATGAATTTTTGGTAATGTTTATTATTAATGTTTATAAGTCCCGCAGTTTTCACTTTGGCCACTAGGCCTAATAATAGTCTGACACTCTGTAGACAGAGATTTTCAGTAGTCTGTTTATTATCAGTAAAAGCAGGGTTACACTGAAAGGTGACACCAATATGTATAGATAATACAGTATCCACCAGTCACATTGAAGATGTGAGATGGTCACAGCTCCCCCTCTCCTCCTCCCTGCACACTGACTTATTCCCAGGTCACAGAGCATGCCTAGAAAACTCTCCTGTAGAAGTCAATGGGACTGATCCCATGAAGCTGCTCTAAAGCATCTCTCTAAATGCTGTCCTCACAATCGCATACAGTCAACCAAAATGAGAAATCTACAATCAGAAAATAAAACGGCTAAGAAGAAAAGAAGATAGATCAGGGTCTTGTTAGTGAAAAAAAAAATGGTGACAGATTCCCTTTAACAGTATAATGAAAGGATACCAGCACCCCAGGGTGGTCATGATTTTTTTCTAAGGGTTACTTGCACTGTCTTCTTACTGTCCTTTTCATTGCCCCACAGTTTTGGGGTACTATGGAGTCATTTATTTCAGTATGGAGTCCCTGACTTGAAATAAATTATTCCAATTAATTTTTTGTTAAATAGTTTGGGCCACATGAATGATTATATCTGGCAAAAAAGTTGATCGGGTTTAGTAGGCTATGACTGTTATGTGAATGGAAATGATCTTCCTAACAATTAACCGTTCTCTGCTTGGGTAAACTTTTTGGAGAGAATACTGTTAAGTTTATGTCTGGTCATGGTATATACACTTTGCAATGGCTTTATCTGGTGTGTATCAAGGGCTGGGCTGTCTAAATGATCACACACTAGGCAGTTGCCCTGGGGTCCCATAAGCATAAAGGTTCACCAAGAGCCAGTGAAAACCCTAATATTCCTGGGCAGAATTTCACTTTACCTTTCACTTTCGCAAGTGGCAAGCTGTAGGCTCATCTTTCTACTTGCACCCAGGACTTTCTCCTGCCCCACCTTGGGTTCTGTATCCTCCTGGCAGTGAGAACCCTGGCTATATTAATTCATCTTTGAGTCTCAGCTCCCATGGATGAGCTAATGTGAAGCTGTGACACACACCTAGCAAATAGCCAACCAGACTTGATATGTGCCATTATTGCTATATCTGATTGTGTCCACTTGCCACCTTACATTGCAATAGCCTAGAAGTTGCAGAATGATGGAGAAGTTATAAGCAGCTGTGTGGACTGTCTTCTTCAAGACCACAGTGCCCAGTGATTGGTTGTGTAGGCAGGGGGCCCAGTGCACTAATCTGCCCAGGGATCCATAATGCTGTTTAGATGGCCCTGAAACAAGGCCTTAATAGTTGAGGGGGACGAAAAAGGTCGCTTTCCGCATATGAGGAAACTAGTACAATGAGTGAAATGTGACAGTTGTAGGTCTAGTATAAAGGCCCAGGAGGTCTTAATCAAGTCTATGGTCTCCATTGTTGGTATTATCATGCCTGATATAATGCCTGTAGAAATTCTCTATAAGATCCATTATGTGAAGAAACCTCCCTCATATCCATCCACCTGTACAATCAGGAGGTGCTGATGATTATTAGCAGATGGTCACCAAGCTGTGATAAACCCTTACCCCAAGATAGTCACTTAAATACCCTTGTGTTTAGCCATCATTGAACTGATGAGGGCTTTAAAATTGGGTTCTCATTCTCTAACTACTAAACACTCTCATTTTCAGTGAATTTTTTGGTGCAACACAGAAAATGTCTTATCGATGCTCAATAACCAAATGATAAGGTCCATCCAATGTTCTCAAACAAGAAGCCCTCACAAATTTTCATCTTAAAGGGATGCTGCAATTATCTGTGTAACCAGCATGTCTAATTACCTCCATGCTTTATTAAATGGAAATGCAAATGAGGGTTATAATTTGCTGTCCTGGCTTGATTCTGTAATATTGATTGAGATTGGGTTGAGATGAGTAATCCTTGCTCGTCTATTGTTCTGGAGAGTCGAATAATCACATTCCATGCTATAATTTTATAGAATACTATGACTGCAGATATCGTGTAGAGAGATGGTGTATGTGTGTATATATATGCATTATCCAGGCTTAACACAGATGTAGCAGAGCTAATCATACCCTTGATATTCCAGTGCACTAACAGTGCAGCTACGAATTGTTAAACATTGAGGACAGCTCTGCTACATCAGTGCATGTGGCTGCCCAGTCCGTGACTTGTCTTTCCTTGATGTTGAAGTCACCATGGTAATATCTAGTTAAGTCTTTGCTATACAGCTTTTTAATGTGGTAGCATTGACTTATCTGAGGATACTGGCAGATAGAACCCGGCTTTTGTGAGGGTAAAAACAGTTCTTGGAATGATTGGAGGTCTGGTTAATCCTCTTACTATTGAATGGCGGCGTTTAATACACACATGGATTCTGACATTCAGTGAAAAATATTGACAGCATCTTAGTTAATGGCTTCTGACATCACATTACTTCTGCGCTGCTGGAAAGAGACATCTGCTGGATTTTGGCAAGTATTAAAGATGGCTAACTGCCCATAGTATGCTGGTAGAGAATAACATTGGGACTTTTGAGGAAAAGGCCACAGGATTCAAAAACATGTCCTAGACAAGGAATCATGTAGGGCCCTGTGTAAAAACCCATGCAGACAAATAGGGGAGCTTGATAAGTAGGATTTGTTTCTTTGCCTTGTAGGGAGACAATTTTGTTGGTGGTTGAAGATGGAGTAATTTACATTGTTCAGTGCTTACAACATTTAGTGGCTTTGGACATCCAGTCCATTGGCGGATTGACATGTATGCCTAGTGACTCTGATAAATTTCATGTGTCTAGTTCCTATATCTATTATTTCTAGTATTTTCATGGTCCATATGTTGTCTCTAAGGTTGTCATGCTTGGATTTGTCCTACATTTCCTCAAAGTTGCTATCCTTTCTTATGGTTTTTAGATGTGCTCTTACTTTCTAATCTAGAAAGAATTTCTACTTGATCTTATAAGGTCTCATAGTCCCTATAGCTTCTTCTTATTCTTACCTTCTCATGACTTCTAGACATTCTCGTAGTTTGAGTATGTTATATTGGGTTTTCTGTCACTATAAAGCCAGTGAATTGAAGTGCACCATATCAGAGGACCATCCTATCTGAACCCTTTAAACCTCAGAATCCTTGAAAATATGTTTCTTTTTTGTGCAACCCCAACAACTATCTCATGCCTACTGTAAAAGGGACAGTTTTTGCTATGTTCAAGGAACCTTACAGAAAAGTAGGTCATGCTGTATGGATAGGAATGGCATCCATGTGATTGAGCCTTATTATGTGTTAGGTTGCAACAGGAGGTCTTTTAATTCAATCATTTATAATTCAGTATTATAACTTTTCATGCTCCTGGTTTCTCAATGCAGTCGTTTAAACTTGGGTTTGGGAACCTGATTCTGCAGAATCAGGTTCCCCAACCCAAGTTTAAACGACTGCATTGAGAAACCAGGAGCATGAAAAGTTATAATACTGAATTATAAATGATTGAATTAAATGATTGAATATATATCCTGTGGTCGTCATGGCACAGCCTGACCTGGTAGGAACTGCTGCAGAATCAGGTTCCCAAACCCAAGTTTAAAAGACAGTGTCTTATATTAATTTTTGCTCCTAAAGAGGCGCTAGGTCTTATTTTCAGGGGATGTCATATTTTTCCATGATCAAGAATTCTATTTATTGTTGAACAAAAAATCATAATCAATTTATTAATATACTGTAGTCGTGTCATCAGAAACAACAGCAGAACAATCCAAACTTTGACTTCCTTCAAGAATTTCTTTTGACTCTATTTAAATGTACAATCTATGGTACATTAACCATATCATCATCTTCAGGAAAATCATCATCACTCTCCAAAAAGTGAATTTCATGGTGACTTTCTTGTGACTCTATTTGTTTTAGAAGCATTGGTCCCAATCTTTTATGTCTAGCAATAGAACTTTCCTTAAATGAGCACCTCTTGTCCAGGTAGCCTCCCACATAAGGTAAGACCTATCTAAATGATCTGCTAACACTAATGTATGGCGTGGGGGGAGCTGTAGCAATGACTGCCGCTAGGTCTTATTTTCAGGGGAGGCCTTATATTTCTAAGCTTGATAAAAATTACACTAGGTCTTATTTTCGGGGGGATGTCTTATTTTCGGGGAAACACGATATGCTGTATGAATATATCAATGAGAATGTAGCTTAGTCTTTCCCAAAATCCATATCACTGCTAATATAAAGACTGAAACGTAACAACAGTTACTGATATACATTAAAACCAACTATATCTTGACTAAACGCAGCTGGACTATCAATTTTATTGTAGATCACTACATGTTATGTTTTAGTCTTTATGGTGACAGTGACCACAGGATATGTGCCACAGTAATTTTCAGAGAAGGTATCCTCTACCACGGCCCACTTTTACAATACATCTAATACAGGGACTCACCTGTTCTGGGATCCTCTTGACGCTATTGGGAGGTGAGCTTAATACAATCTTTGATCAAAAACTGTAAACTAAGAGTCCCAGGTTTTTCATATTTTCCTTAGCAGTAATGCATTTCCAATATTCCTATATACCTTGATGTTTCACTTAGTTTTTAGTGTGCCACTGATTTTTGTATTAGATTGCTATTGCCTTTTCAGTGTGCACCTATGCTTACGTTTTTCAAAATATATTTTAGATGTGCACAGCCTAATTAACTTTTTTACACTTTTACAATACATGAGGGTTGCACCAGTCATCTTGCTGAAATCCACTCTCATTTGAATTACCTTGGTTGCAACGTACAATGTCAGATGCCTTCCATAAAGCTATTGTTGTTGCTTGCCTTCTTTGTCTCCTTGATTCAGTTGCATCACTCAGGGGCTGGTTCGGGGCTGCTACTACCAGAGCACTAGTAGTGGTATGTCTTAAAAGACCTCACAGTCAAGACTGCAATCTGGTTCACTTTCTGGCACCATTATAGACTCCATTGGACTTCTCTGCTTCTGCAGTGCAGCAGTCAAGCTTTCAATGTCACAATGTTACCCCCTGACCTGTATCAGGGCTTTGTCCATGCTGACACCAAGGTCCTCTTCCTGACTGGATATCAGGAAAAGCAGTTAACTGGTAAGCAGTTAAAATGTATGTGTTTACCAGCTCCACTGTAATGGCTGACTGAAAAGAAATGAACAACAGTGCACAGGCACAAGTAGTATGGGACGGTAAGGCATTTCTACATACAAGGAATCTTAACATGAAACAACCTCTTCTAGTCATTAAGTCCTTATCATGAATTACTTTGGCGTCCGTCATATCACAATTTAATACAAACTGTGAAACTACTACACTAAGTATGATAAAACTACATTGAGCCCTACACTGAGGGATTGATGTAAGAGACTTGCAATAGAGGAGAACCTTCCATATTAGTCAAGTCTACTTGATCCCCCTCTAATCCCTGTGTATACATTACATTAATGTTAACTCCTAAAGCCTGTTAAAGTATTTACATAGTTTAAGCATTTAGAGCGTAGTAATGTGTGCTGTGACTCCTGATACTGTATAGCTACTGTACATTAATGGCTTATTATACTGTACAAATCAGCAGGAGAGCATCCTGCGTAATTAAAAGGGGGCTTTGCTTATTATTTTTGTTTCACACAGTCTCTGAGAATTTTTTCTGGTGAATATAAACTTGGATACAAGAAGCTTTTAATATGCATCAGATGTTGAGCTTTAGAAGATTAGATAAGGATCGTGGCCACGGCAAACTCTTCATGAAATTTTGGGTGCTAGTGGGAGTACATATATATACAAACAAACACAAGGCATACTTACAGTATAGCTCAATGGCTGAACATTGAACTAATCCCAGTAGAAGGCAATTTTGGAGAAACTTAGGTGCAGATAACTAATGAACAATTGCTCACACACCCATTCACTAGGGCGGCAGCTGCCTAGTAAGAAAACTGCACATTGGACCAGTTTACACCAGTGTGCAGAAAAGCCACAACACCATACAGGGGAGATCGCACAAATGCAAAAATACTGATAAACAACAACTCACACGCCTACTATCCATGGTATTACAATTGCATATAGATAAGGCTTATAAAGGGTGCCAATTATACAGTTACATGTGGTGCACCATGCTGTCTTAAAACCAATTGATGACATCTCTATTTTTCAATTGGGTGGGCTACCCAGCATGTTCCACATACTACTGACACTCTCTGCTGCCCAGTATTAGAGGGCAAAATTACATGCTGGAAAAATATCAGTAGGAGCCAATTTAAGCCACAGAGTTAACTGGCAAAAATTTAACAGGTGCAAATAACTAGTGAACAGTTACTCACAAACCCATCCACTAGAGGGCTAGCCGCCTAGTAGAAAACTGCACATTGGATAAGTACCAGTTCACACCAATATGCAGAAAAGCCACAATACAACACAGGGAAGACTGCACAAATGCAAAAATACTGATATAGTAGCCACTCACTTACCTACTATCTATCCATATATATATATATATATATATATTAATTATATATATATTATATATATATATATTATATATATATATATTATTTATATATATATATATTATATATATATATATATATATATATAATAGACACATATGCATGTTTTTCTCTCTATCTGACATGAAATCAGAATAAACCTTACCCGTTTTTCTGCAAAGCCAAAAGTTTCCATACATTAGGATTATTAGGCCTTTAAACAATTTGGGAAAACCCATATGATGATGTCATGTCTCTGGAAGCTTCTGATTATTGGCAACGTCTATCATTTCAGCAAGGCACATCATTATAATCATGAAGGCAGCTCTTGGAAAGAAGAGTTAGTGCTGAAGTGTAAATAGACCCCAAAACAGAAGAAAAAAACAAATAGTAACTAACCACTGACCAACTCAATACAAATTTATCAACAACAATAGTCAGAAAAAAACAAATTAATAAAATAATTTTATTTATTACTCAAAAAATGTAAATACACCATACAAAAATTTATAATAATTCATATAAATACAATTAACTTCCAAGATCCATATCTACATAGTAAAAAATAAATATATATATAGATATATATATATATATATATATATTTATATATATATATATATTTATATATATATATATATATATAAATATTTTTTTTTAAATTCAAACACTATTAAATAAATATAAGGAAAAAATGTGCTAAAGTGCAAATGTGTCAACCATATATTTGGATTAAATAGGTAAACAATAAATAAACCCCTATATAGAGATAATAGTGATGCAATGATTGATATATATCAGATAGAAAAATAGTGCATATACATACATAGGATCACAGGTCTATAATAAACATGATACAATATTATTACCCCAATGGTATGTGTCAATGAGTCTCCCTAAATATTTTTTATGTATATATTTTACTATGTAGCTATGGATCTTGGTAATTAATTGTATTTATATGAATTATTGATGCAATTCCCTTTTGATATGTGTTCATCCCCATTATCGTGTTTTAATTTTATAAATTTTAGTATGGTGATTTTAAATTTTTTGAGTAATAAATACAATTATTTTATTAATTTGATTTTTTCTGACTATTGTTGTTGATAAATTTGAAGTGTAAATAGGTAAGTATATGACATTTCCCTAAAGAGAAACTCTCTCTCTCTCTCTTTCTTTCTCTCTCTCTCTCTCTCTCTCTCAAAATAGGAAGAAAGTCTTCCCTACTAAGGTGTGGGTTGGGCAGGAGTTGTCAGCCTGAAGACTAGTGCTGGACTAATGGGAAATTAGTCCTAACCATCAAGTTTTTCTACAAAAAATAATGATTAGAGTAAATGCTGGATTATCAGAAGTCGAATTCTTTGCTGGCACTTGTTTAGGCTATTACATTAATGAAAATGGCTGTATATCAGATTGCTGTGCTTTAAAATGGATTTATATCCAGACTGAGATGAATTTGCTGATTTGAAGATAAGCAGCCCATCAAAATGCAATCACACTTGAGTACAAACGATGGCCAATATAGAATCAGAGTGGATAGTTTTAGCATCTGCATCACATAAACACCAACCTACCTTGGAGACATGTACTATAGTGATGGTATAATGTATCATCCATTTACTTAATTGAATGTAACAATGGTAACAATATGAAAACCTGGTAATTGTTTCTGGAACCACTGAAATTAGTTATAACCCCTCGCTCCCTCTTCCCGCTTTTGAGGATCTCAAGTTGCATTTGATTCAACTTACAATGGCTTTTCATTGGCCATCATAGGTTTAATACAGCCACAAAAGGGCAACACGTGGAGCCATCTCTACAACTAGCGGTAATATCCAGGCGGTCACTGACTCCCACTGCTGAGATTTAGGTCTGCTGAAGTGTGCACACTGAATGGCTGGATATTCCCTGTAACTATTATGGCACAGCATATGCTGATTGCTAGCACTAAAATAAATGAAGGGATTTATGAAAGCTTTTTACATGAAGATGGCAGTATGGAAAAAAGTATCTGGGCAGTGGCTGACACCCAGTCTCCGGCTGTCAATGACCAGAGGCATTCCTGCAAAACTCTCTGCAACTGAAGCAAAGCTTCCACCACTGTGGCTCAGTCAAGCATAAGCAGCCATACTGTGCAACATGGGAACTACAGTTCAGATGTGCAATTAGACAAATGTAGAGTACTGGAGATGAAATGGCAATGCCCATCTGGGTATACACATATCCATAAGCTTGGCTTGTTCCTGGCAGCAAGGATCAGTGCCTAAGAAATGCATGCGATTAACTGAATATTCCCATTACGATGATGGCTCTTTGCGATGTCCCTCTCTTTGACCATCATAAGCTGAATACAGATACAATTTACAATGCATTTTAGGTAGTAGCAGCTGCTGCCTAGAACCATTGTTAATTGTATCTGTAATCAGCTTACGATGGCCAAAAAGAGGCCTTTAATAAGTTGAATCAGTTGCAACTTGAGGTCATCACAAGTTGAGGGATCGTTGTAAAATGAATAATTGCTAGGGGTTAAGTGGAGAAGTTTCTTCAGGGCCTTCACACACAGTAAAGTAATACAGAAAGGTAACATGGAGCCGCCCTCACTTGTGTCCTAAGGAGCAGCTCATGCCAGCACATGTACTTCATATTACAGGTGTTTTACCAATTAAATTTCCATGCTTACTGGCTGCATCTTGTTTATACCATTGTATACTGAACGCAGTTTCAAGATAGAGTAGCCCTGGAAAGAACATTGTATGCTGAAAATATTACATTCTGAGGCCATTATATTACAGTATATGACATTACAATTCCTTTAGTCTGCAAGACTGATTTCCAGCTTATAACTGCAACATCATGTGGCATGTTATAAGCAGGGCCGTCTTAGCACCATCATGGGCCCCCGGGCAGAGCTGTGCACTGGGCCCCCAAACACCACAAGCACTTTGGGTGGGTTCACAGTACGATATTACATTGGTTCAAGGTATCTGTTGGGGTACCATGAAAAAAAGGTACTGCAGCAGATACCATACAAACCCATTGGGGATAATAACTATGCTATTAAGTCCGGTAAATAAGTGTATGCACTGAGAAATAGAGCAGATGTATCCCACACAGGGCTTACACCGCTCTATTATTCCCTATAATTCTGTCCAGTATCTGCCGGTGGTACTTCTTTTCACAATACCCTGACAGATACCTCAGGCATATACAATATTGTATTTTAAACCCACCCTTACAGGAACAATTATTGAAAGCAAACTCAAAACAGTTCCATGTGGACAGCCATCTTAAAGGGGTTGTCTCACTACAGGGATCGCTGCTTTTTATGTTAAAAGACCTTGCAAAAGCAAGTCACTTTGCAATATATGTCCATTAACAGTGTCCTACTTATTCCTAGATATCCCCTCTTGTATCGGCTTGGCATCAAGACCTCCTCATAGGTCACATTTTTAGCTACAGACCTGTGTGATCTCTCATGAAAGGCTGCCAGCACTGGTTGCTATAACTACAGACCTGTGTGATCTATCCCGATAGGGTGCAAGCACTGGTCACTATAGCTACAGACCTGTTCAATCTCTCATGATTGGCTTCCAGCACTGGTTGCTATAGCTACAGACCGGTGTGATCTCTCCTGACAGGCTGCCAGCGCTGGTTGCTATAGCTACATACCTGGCTTCTACTGCAGCCTAGTGGAAGCCAGTAAATGTCCCTGAATTCAAAGTGAAGCCAAGAAAACTGGACTGAGGTGAAAGGAATCAATGTAGTGGGACAACCCCTTTAAGCCCGAGGCCACAAGGCCGCTCCTATAAAATACTTATGTATAATTTGTCTTTTTTTAATCTAGACCTTGAAAACTCTTTCTCTTTGAATTTATGTGTTTTGTCATGTATAACGGTGCTCTCCTGTCTTCTCTTTACCTCCTTGTTTTTGGTGGTCGTCATTTCTGAAGTCCCTGATTGGGTTCAGCAGTCAAGGTGCCATTTTTCTGACTCACCACTCCAAGCCATTTACTTTAAAGTGGTGAAGTCCGACAATGGCACCTTGACTGCTGAACCCAATCAGGGACTTCAGAAATGACGACCACCAAAAACAAGGAGGTAAACAGAAGACCACTATAAATACATATATTATAGGAGTGGCTGTGTTTCCTGGGGGCTTAGGGTGGCCGAACACATGAATTGTTATGTTACTGATACTCCTGTAAGTGTGTGTGTATCAAGTCCCAGCTGAGCAGTGTTCACACAGAACAGATGACTGTCCCCTCTTGTCTCATTTGTGTTTATTGTAAACTTTCCCTTTCTGCATATATACGATTTATATGCAGTGTATATATATATATATTTTAAAAATTTTATATATATAATATTTATATATATACATTGCTTACCGTGCTCCTGGAATGTGCAGCATCCAGCTCCATGCAACGTCCAGATCAGACCTGGACACTCCCAGAGCACAGTAGATATATATATATATATATATATATATATATATATATATATATTATATATATATATATATATATATATACACACACTGCATATAAATCATATATATGCAGAAAGGGGAAAGTTGCT
Source organism: Phyllomedusa bahiana (assembly GCA_025379985.1). Lineage (NCBI taxonomy): Eukaryota > Metazoa > Chordata > Amphibia > Anura > Hylidae > Phyllomedusa > Phyllomedusa bahiana. Next base: position 87,377 of record JAODAL010003027.1, read on the forward strand.
CAGCTCAGCTGCGGAATTCATGTGTATTCACTGATCTCCAGGTCTTGTCAGTGAGGGGTTTGGAGGGCCAGGACATGCAGCAGTCTATATAACCTATGAGCTGCTGTGTGGCCTGGAGGCACAGGATGAAGCTATTATATGATGCAGCATGTGTTCAGCCGTCCTGACCCGGTTCACTGCCCCATAGAGCCCCTGTACCTTCTTCTGCTGTGCTGAGCCAGGTCCCAGAGGACTCTGCTGCAGTCTGAAGTCAGTGACTGTGGCCACAGCGAGGTGACCGGAGACAACCGGGAGGTGAGGGGGAGGGAGACGTCTTCAGGGGGAGCAGGAGGAGCCAAGGAGATTGAGTTTACACTTCCCGGCGGGGGAGGAGACGGACGGGAGGGGGGACGTGCTGCAACCCTGCTCTCATATCAGCTCCTGAGTTACTGCTGCGCAGGCAGGACAGGAATGAACGTATATGTTGCAGATCAGACGCATAGAGAACGATAATGGCCAAATTTATTAGACGACTGCAATACAAGTGATAAAATCAGGTAGATATACTTGCATATGAACGAGTCTTGTCCATAGTGTGAGCCGTAGCGTTTGGCGTTGTTCAAGAGTGTAGATTCAGGCAGCACATGTAGCGAGGTGAAAGCAGTCTTTCAGGCAGGACGTAACACACCTGTGAGGCGACGTTTCGAGAGGCGGTGCCTCCCTTTCTCAAGCATGCTTCTTATCTGCAACATATACGTTATTGTTAAGACGTGAAGGAGGAATCGCCTATACACAGACGCCACCATAAGTGTGTTAAAACAAGAGTATTGTTTAAACTTCTATTACATACCCCAATATAACACTAAGGACAGGGATGAAAGCAACGACACAGCAGCCTCTGCTGTTTTTAAGTGACAGGCGACATGCCTGTGCTTACACTGACTCCTGGCAGGGCCCCTGATCTCAGGGGGCCCCCGGGCAGTGGCCTACCTGGCCCAATGGTAGCGACGGCCCTGGTTATAAGACCAAAAGCAGAACATTGAGCAGAAAGATTCAGTTGGGACAAGTTGTAAAGAATGTTTTCTGTTAATATTTATTTTGCACTTTCTTTGTGAAAGCTTTTATACACTGATCTATGACTTCCAAAAATCCCAATTACCTGATAATCAAGGGCCTATGCTATTGATAGCACACTGTGACCGCACCGTAACCGTGGTTTGTTGAGTTCTTTGCTTTGAGTCTCATGAAATGACATGACATTATATTACACAATATTGCAAATCACATATTACAGATTATCAAGTAGTGGATTATAGGAATTATTACCTTTAGTTAAAAATTTTGGGCCACATGAATGAAAACTGTCTAGGTCTAAAATTCATTTTGTTGCCCATAGCAGCCAATCACAGTGCTCTAGAAAAATGAGAGGGGTGCGCTGATTGGTTGCTATGGGCAACAAAAGTGAGTTTTAGACCTAGACAGTTTTCATACATGTGGCCCTTTATGTTTATAGCTTGTTTACATGCTTTCTTGTGAATATTCATCTATCTAGAATATTGGATAACCCTGCAACTACCAGGTCCTTTTGATGCCAGACTATATTACATTACGTTATACTATTGCTACATTATATTTGACTACATTGCATTATATAATACTATACTATGTTAGGTTATGTTACATTAAACTACTGTATATTACATACTTACATTTACTGGGGGCAAAAATCCTGAAACTCTTGCAGCTTTTGAAATTGTGGAGCCATTACATTATTCCAATGATAGTTTCATTGATCGCTATATATTGATTAGACTGTGATAAATGATTGATCATCAGCACCATACTGTAGTGATTTATGCTCCTTGTTTTAATGGGACTAACGAGTGGAACATGGCAGTGATAGAATATCGGAAAGTGCCTTGCTGGCACAACAAACACTGTGTTATAGATCCCTCCTAATTGTTTTAAGTTCTCACTCACCAGGATCTCACATCAGTTGTATTATACCAATAATTTCTCTATTTTCTGGTTAAATGCATATTATAAATGATTTGTAACAGCAGAAACACCCATAAATGTTTCTAATAGATGTACACTTCAAAGGATATTCCTATCACATTGTTTACCTTCAGACAAAGTAGGCAAAGGTAAATAAACTGTTACCAAATACATTGCTGTTATGATGTTGCTTCATTTTATAGATAGAGCAGTTTTCTCTCCTCCTGCTTTAAGGTATGTCTACACGAAAATCGTCTGAAAACCGGCTGTCAACCATCCCTATAAAGGTTGATAAAAAATCTGAGCTGTACTCTGCACAGCTTAGATTTTCTGACAGTCTATTTTTTAAAACCGTCAAAAAACTGCATTTCTTCCGCCCGATTTTAGGATGGAACATGTATTGCTCAATGATTAGGGGTTCATGCGAATCTGCAAACTGCAGACAGAAACTGTCCCCCTAAATGTTCTAAAGATGATAAAATACCAGTCCGATTCTTTAATCAGAATTTGATCGGTATTTTGTCAGTGTCGTGTGGCCGTACTCTTACAGATGACTTCCTAGGTTTCTGACCGCCTCTCTGTGCCCTAGCAGAGGCCGAGCTTGTTATGTCACTCGTTGCTGTGTTTGTCAGCAGGACAGGTGCTTATGGAGAGAAATGTCAACCCTGTAGAATTACTGGGATGTCAGTAGCCATGTGAAGTGTTGTCAGGAGTACAGTGACACTGTTATCTTTGTATGTTAATACACAGATAGCAGTGTTTCCTGGCAGCATGTCAGTTTTCTCTCTCACTAGAGGCTTCTGATAAAAAAAAAAAGTTCTTAGGAATAGGAGCTAGCAGAGCTGAATGTCAGTGAATACTGTAAAACCAGCTACCACCTCCACAGAGGCAGAAGCCTGAAGCTTGAGCAGAAGAGCAGCTTCTGTGAAAACAGCCAGAAGGGAAAACCCCTTTAAAGCACAATCTCTGTCCACCAAGGAATATCCCGTTTTTTGTAAGTTTTACTAGTATACTTAACTCGAACAATTTGCTGTCAACTCCATTCATATATGTCGAAAAAAGCAAAGAATCAAAATGTTGCTCTACTCCTGTTCTAGGTTCCATTATAGAACAATATGGCCTGATGTTTTTTGCCCTCAACATTTCCTAGGATTGTCTTGTCTCAGTGATTTTGTTTATGTGCCTCAATGGGCCGTTTTAGGATGTTTTATGGGTATCAAAGCATCAGCTTATTACCTAGAAAAAAGTTTCAAAACTGAGACTCTAGCATGGTTGGAAATTTTACAACAACTAAATGTACCTCGACTTGTGTGTCATCCTTCAGATGGTTCCGCAGGACATTGTTTACAATGAAGCAGCCATCATTGTGTGATGTATCTAAGGGACGTCCACTTCTTTGCCTTTCTGTATCTCTCTTGTAACCTACTGATGACACTCTAAGCTCAATGGCCACTTCCGTCTGAAAGCATCCTGCTTGAAGCCTCACAATGGTGAGGTATTGTTGATCAATTGTAAGGTGTTATTCTGGTCTCATTATGTCAAAATGTGAACAGCATGATGAGGAGGACTGTTTTAATCCCAGTTCAAAGCCTCATACTTACCTCTTGGACACTCCCCTTCATTCCCAGCTGCTGGTCCGTTCATCCAGGCTGAAGCATAAAATGTTCTTTGTTCACAAAGAACAACTACCAGCCAGTAAGGTCATGTGCAGGTGATGTTGTAGCCTGTAATTGGCTGAAGCTGTCATGTGAACGGTTAACGTTCTGTGCTTCAGTTGGATGAATGGACCGGCAGCAAGGAGTGAATGGGAGCGTTCGGGAGGTAGGTATGAGGTCTATCTTCTATTTTTACCCATAACCCAATGGACAAACGAACATCAATAGGTCTCGGAACACCCCTTTATGAGATGGTCTCATTTAGTTCCTTTAAAAACATTTTCAAGAAATTTTATGTTCATCTCAAAATTTCAACCAAAAGCCAAATATTAGTATTGTGAGTAATCTATATATACATATTTTAAGCCACAACCCTAACTGCACAAAACCCTATACATGAATAGCATAGTCTGCTAACAATTTTCTACTCCAGACCTCCATAAAAATATTAGTTTTTCTAAACTCTCATTCACTTACCTGTAATATTTGGATCTAATAGTGAAAATCATATAGGACAAAATTGCACTGAGGGCGACATGTATGATCTAGGCACAAAGAGGCCAGTTCTAAATAGCTTTAAAGCAGCATAGATTGCGCCAGTATTTATGAACCTGTTCTTCTGCAGTTCATACATTTGGCGCTGTAATGGATATGGTAGTGGATCCTCTGAACCACCACAAGCGATGGTGTAAGCCACGCCATGGAGCGGAGTCTAAGTAGGTCCGGTTTTCACCAGAGCCTGCCGCAAAGCGGGATGGACTTGCTGCGGCGGATTACTACCAGGTCGCTACCCCTGGCGTGACTTGCTTGCGGTGGCAGACGAGGTGTTGCACTGTACAAAATCGTGAAGCAGGCTCGTAGTCGGGGACAGGCAGAAGGTCAGGAGAGGCAGCAATGGTTCGTGGTCAAGGGACGGAGGCAGAAGGTACGGTACATGGTAAACGAACAAGACACTCTGGAACGCTTCCTCTCTAGGCACAGGGCACTATCGATTCGGCAAGGTGCTAAGGAAGGAGCAGAGCTTAAATAGGGTCAGCGCCCGGTGAAACCAATCACCGGCGCACTGTCCCTTTAAATTTTCCTGAAGTGCCGGCACCCGGCCGGCAACAGGAGCGCGCGCCGGGATGGAAACAGGAGCATGGCGAGATAAGTGGGACACAGAACTGCCGGGGTATCGGCCTGCGGTGCCGGCCACAGCTGAGGACGCTGCGGCGGTGCGGGTGTGCCTGCGACCTGATACGGGGGTCGCAGGGACACCCCTAACAGGCGCTTTCTAGTTCCACTTCGACAACCCAGGCTCAGGTAAACTACTATTAACTTGGTCTGGCTGTTCCAGCAGTAATGCGTCTAGTTTTGCCGTCCGCCAGTCATAAATGTGTTGAATCATACGGTTGTGGTGCGGTGCTTCCAGAATGCCCCCACATCTCATTTTGGAGTGAGCCTACTCGTACATCTAGAGAACAGGGCTGCGACCATTTGGGGGCTGAAAGGACACCAGAATACTTGAGCAGCCCCGTCCATACATGTTACCCTTAGTCTTGCAGAAATAGGGGGCAGATGCCCTTTAATGTTCTGCATGTGTGAACTGTGTGTGAAACTTACTCTTAAGTGTTAAATCCAGAAGTTTCTCCTCTTCTCCTCTGCACTGTCCTTGTAGGGCCTGTAACTGCTTGTGCCTGTCAAGTTTACAAGAAAGTTAGATTGATGGCATCTTTTTTCCACTGAATCAAAGCCAGGAAAAGGTCTCACTAGTTTTGTGCATCCCTGGAGAAACACTATTTAGTGTGTGTGTCCCTCTTAGACAAATGGTGGTAAACTGTGTACATTACAGTATCTGCGACCGTGCATGTTCCTGCTGTGAGGGAGCAGCAGCTCCCAGCTCAAGCTGAGTAAATATGTATGTAGAGATCAAGACTATGGAAACACTGCAGGAATTAAAGGGACTCTCCAGCAATAACATGGAGTTTATTACAGGGAGCACATCAGGGAACATGTATCCAATCGGGAAAGGAAAAGTGGGGCAGTTGTTTACAGCACGGTTGCCAATTGTCTGGACAGTCCGGATGAAAAGTGGACTTTTTTTTCTGTGTCTGCAATTTCTTTTGAAGTTGTTGGAAGTTGAACAGGTTGTTGTGATTTTAATTAGCATCTTTTTAGAGGTCACAGTAAAACCTACAGTGGTCCATAACGTTACAGTAGCCTCAGGGTACAATATTTTTAACATGCAATGGCCTTTCCTTGGACATTGTATGTTGAGTATGGTTTCAAGATACAATGTCCCAGACACTCATCCAGCCAATTATCATGAACATTTTACTTACAAAATCTGTATTTGTGAACTATATGCAGCAATTTACAGGCTAGTAGCGCCTCTCTACAGTACAGTGCGGTACTACATGTGCTTTACTGCTCTTTACATTTGCCTGGATGAGTGTCTCCTTTGGGCGCCAGGTGAGGGTCTCATTTTCCTTTTTTTGGTAAATTATGTATAAATCACATGTCCTAAAGACGAACCTATCCTCGGAATAGAAAGTGATTTCCTTCTTCCGGCAGCTCTTTCTGACTGTTATATGTAAGGACTTGCTTTATCTAGATTAGTTATCTGCCTGATTTTCTTTAAATTTTGCATCATATTGGGTGACATTTTGGGGCCTCTGAACCAATTAACATTTTTACAGAGTTACGGTCTCAATATACAATGGTCGTTCTAAAACCAATTAATATTGTATGTTGAGGGACCTCTGTATTCTTATCAGTATTGTAAGCTATGGACAGATATTTCTCTTTCATTGACATAAATAATGATTATTATTATTATTATAATAATAATAATCTTTATTTGTGTAGCACAAGACATATTATGCAGCACTACACAATATGGAGCGTAGAGGTACGGACAAAACCAGACATAGTAACAAACCTTTTAACAGACCAACTCAATGTGAGGGCCCTGATCATAAGAACTTACACTCTATGTAGAAACAGAAGCAAAAAGTGGCAAGTGCCTAGTTTGTACAATGTTGCAACCATCATTCATAGCCTTAAAAATGAATGAACCTGTCACCCACACAGTATCTGTATGCATAGATTAGTTGATATATTTGCATGGACTGTTTGGAAAGACTGAAGGAGAGGGTTGTAAGAGGAAGGGAGACTTATTAGGAATGGTGGTAGGCCTGCCTGGGAAGTTGTATTTTTAGGGCATGCTTAGAATCATGAAGGTTGTGAATTAGTCTGATTTCATGGGATAACATGTTCCTAAAAATTGGTGCCGCATGTGCAAAGTTTTGGAGGCGAGAGTGGGAGGTTCAGATTATGGAGAAATTTAGTCTTAGATTATTAGCAGAATGTTGAGCACATGTGAGGTGGCAGTCAGCAATGAGGGAAGAAAGGGGTTCAGCACTCTGGAGAGCTTTGTTGGGGAAAGTGATTAGTTTAAATTACTATTAGTGAATGGGTAACCAATGCCGAGATTGTCAAAGGGGTAGAGGCATTGGTATAGAACAAGCATGTCAAACTTGCAGCCACAGCAAATATCTTTTTGATTCAGCTAATATATTCGTATGTGACAAAAGTTTTAAAATAAAAAAGGAATTGAGTCTTATTTAGATACAGAATTACTGAAATTCACCTTTGGTCAATTTTGAAGGTAAACAATATGAACAAAATTTCTCCCGAAGTAGGAAAGTTGGTAGCAGAGAATAGTTGGCAAGTGTCAGGAAGAAAACATTATTTTAATGTTGTTCTTGTTCTTTTTTATACTGGACTCTTTGACATAAACTTTCTTTTCTTAAAAGAAGAATTTTTTTTGAGGCCCATATAAAAAACTTAAAGGGACAAGAAAACTGCGCCTGATGTATGTCGGTGCCGAAGTGCGCTCATAAATGCGGTGCAAACTTCGACGCCTCCGGCAGGCAGACCATGTTGAAATAGGTCTAACTGTCAGAGCTGTAATGTGCCTTACTTTGCCGACGCGCATTCATACATGCGTCGGAGTTTTCGAATGTGGTGTGTCCCGGCCCAGGATGCCCACAGAACACCCCTTCATGTTAAGCACATTACAAAGTGGTGAATCTTGTGCCTAACAGCGCATTAGGTGCGTCCGACACCAGAGCCGGCGCGGTCATGCGCATTATACACCTGAACATGTGTGCAAGCTCCGATCAGACATGTCCCCCCTAGCCTTTGTTGATTTGGCCCCTTTTAGCCTTTAAATTTGACATGGTTGGTACAGAGGCGGGAAAATAGATGATCTTGGCTGCTGCATTCAGGATAGATTTAAAGGGAGGGCTTGGGGAATGGAAAACTAATTAGTAAGCAATTACAGTAATTGTAAGGTGACGGAGGCAGAGGCATCTAGGTTGCAGGTGGGCAATATGATGGTGATGTGGGCCTACTGGTGGTGTGCTGGGATGAGTAGTATGTCGGCAGAAAAGAACCACTGGGACACAGAAGTGTGAGATATTGGCAGCCTTTTACTTACAGAACTTAGCTTAGGACATCCAGTTACATGTAGACAATTCTCCATGTAGACTTTCTGTTCAAGGAGGACAACTCTATCACTAGTTGTACTCCCTGTATGCACCTCTATCTTCCTGAAACACTTGCTCATATTGCTCAATGCAAATACCTGGAAACCAGTTGCTCGAGCCTATCAGCCTCTTTCTTTTCTTCCCGATGATAGTCTCCCTTTTACTATCCACTTCAGTCTCTCTTCCTCTCCATTTTTTATCTTCCTCTTGGTCTCTATCTCTCTTTGGTTCTGTGAGTATTCTCTTCTTCACTTGGACCTGGTGTATGTGGCCTATCTATATCTTGCTTCTGCTTTACCGCTGGCTGGTGTGTAATTAACCTGTATGCTGGAACAACCACTTAACATTAACTAGTTACCAACACGTCTTTAACTGCCAGAACTGAACTACTTTCCTAACATGGCACAGATCCTTTACTACTTTCAGCACTTCCCTTCCTTCAAAGGTCTCCTTGTAATCCCTGTTTGGCTACAGGCTGTCATTGCTACTGGTAGCTAAAGCATGAGTACCCAAACTTAATGGGAAGTCATCATGATGTTCACACATAAGAGTGGTAACAAACTCTACATAAACCAGACCAGAAGTGGAACCAGCAAAAAGTATACTAAATGAGCAGACAGAGGGTTGAAAGAAATCTCCAGTGTCTTGGAGGTCAGTGGAGCTAAGCTTGCTGAGAAGATGTTCGTGATCTACAGTTCCAAATGCTGTAGAGAGAGCAATCAGAATCAATAAAGAGTAGTTGCTATGAGATCTACTATTAGTTATCTCAAACTTAGCTGAAGCAGTCTCTGTGGGGTTTAAAGTTAAGAAACCTGATTGAAAAGAGATAGAGGATTAGGCGAGAGTAGACGAAGTGTTCCTGGAGTTAAAAGATGGGTTTCTAATGTATCCTTCAAAAATGTGGTTTGTCCATGGTTTTTGGGAAGGTTGTTCAGAAAAGAGAAAATCTGATTTGCAACCTTGGCTTCCATTAAACATAATTGCCAAGATTTAAACCATTTTTTTCTAGAAGACTTCTGCTTTAATAAGGTGTGATGTGCATTAGCAGGTCTTGTCATTGGGAAGGATTGAGAGGCCAAACTATATTGAAACCACATATTTTCAGAATATCCCTATATCTTCTCCTCACTGTCGGGTGGTCAGTATATAACTGGAAATGCATGAGCGTGACCTCAAACACAAATTGGAGTTAAAGCCGCCGTTTTTGTAATCCATGAATAAGCCCTTTCTTTCCAACTTCAAAATTCATAATCCAGAACCAACTCTATCCTGTAGTCCCTAGATTAGACTCCTCTAATTTCTCAACTTGAATAGTTGCTCAATTTTTCCCTTAAGGTACATTGGAACAATATAAAAAATTGGTTGTGATGGTGGACTCCCTCTTTAATTATACTGTTTAATGTTACATGGTGTGGTAATGGCACCACAATGTTAGTCGAGCCCAGTTCTGCCACGTATTATAGTAGGGGATTACTATTTAAGTGATTTTCTGATGGTTTTTTGGTTTTCAACGTATAAATCATTTCAAAAGTAAAAAGGAAAAGGACAGACACATAGAATGTAGTATCTGGCACTGTATATGACACAGGACTGAGCCCACAAAACATTCTTTTTAAAATGTCTTCAGGGGTAACAATATTCTAGAATGAGTGATTGGGGACACGTTCCCCTTTTACTCAAATTTCCATGTTTGATTTCTTTTTTCATCACCAAAATGGCTTTCACAGACGGAGGAAGACTCCTGTTAAATATTGGATGAAAAATTTTCCCCAATAACAACTTCAGAGGTTTATTCTAATTGCTGTCACTTCTCATTCCATCTACTAAATTATTTCCTTCTACCAAGAATAGTCAATAAAAATATTGTAATGCACTTGCTTTGAGAAACAAAGATGGGACTACTTCTGTGACAACTAGACAGAAAGTGATGTTTTTACCTCGGGAAGCTGGGTACCACCCACATGGGCCCAAAATAACCTCCCCCAAAACAATGTGTCTATCCCCTCACAATTTTGGGCAAATTTCCCCTTTAGGCTCTAGAAAAGTAGGTTTTATTGCTCACTTTTTTTTTCCCAACCCTTCAGTAGCAAAGCAACAATTTTAAACATGCTTCACTTTTCCAATTTTATACATCAACTAAACAACAAAATTTTGTCACATTTGCCCTTTTGAAGGGACATCAGGGAAATTCTGCAAGTGGCAAACAAGTACACAAAAATTGTGCCTTAGCCCCCCACTATAAGGGTGTCCCCTTTTTCCAAACCCCCCAAAAAAACCAGCCCAAAAACCACAACCAAAAAAGACCCTGATTCCCCTAAAGCAAGTCTGTGCTCAAGAATTTGGGGCCCACTAGCAGAAAGGGGAGCTTTGCAAGGTTTGGCCATCTCTTGTTTTCCAGGGCCCGCCTTTCAAGGGTATGACAGGCCCCAGAAGGATTTTTTGGGAAGTGGCAAACCCTTTAATAAAAACTCAGATCAGCAAACGTTTACCACGCTGCTGGTTTGAAATGCCCCTCCTGTTTTTAGAGATCCCAGGAGAGTTAATAAGTTTGGTTCAACTTGTAGCTAGTAAGCCCAAGTGCAGAATGTGTCCTGCACTTATCATGTGTGCTATTTATAATACTGGTGTCTTCTTATATTAAAGACCCCTCCCCCAATCAGGTACCAGAGTACAGATGAGACTGCTGCCTCTGCACCACTATAGCTACACCAATGTCCCAAACAACAATTAATTCCTTCCAAGTAATGGGGTTGTGATTATGTAAATATGCCCCAATGTGGGTGTCAGATGGTAAATCACTGGATGGGGCTTACAAATGTCTCAAACAGAAATAATAATGTTAGAGAGCTATGCCTCATTTCACATTCACAGGGAGCAAAAGTCTTCAGGACGTGTTCTCCATATGTCCTATTACAGTACAGACAAGGGAGTACCCTTGCTTTGAACCCCTATAGTGAGTTGCTGACTTGTTAATCAAAGGAATCCAGGCAGCTGCACAGGAATTGAGAACTGCAATTGAAAAAGACCAAGGGCTCATTGCAAATAATTTGACCATGTTAGAAATTTTAAACCGGTTGCAAAATCTCCTTTAACCTTGTCATAGGGAACAATTGAATTCACATGGAGACTGTTATTGTACCACTGATATATGTGACTACCGAAATGATATTAAGGGGTATGACTTTAGCTGATCACTGGAAGTGCTGCGTGTAGAAAGAAGCAGTGTCATCCTTACTGTATTTTCTAATGAAGCTCATTAACTTTATCACATTACATGATGGGGATTGCAGTGCTATGTGATATTATAAAAGGCATAGCTACATCATTCATTATGGCGAGCGATACAGTCCTGTGGGGTTCTTTAAGGCAGTATAACACATGAGTAGGCTTTTCTACCCCATCTTAGCAGGCATCTGTCCCTGAACGTAATGAAATTCAGTAACATTACATGATAGGGATAGTAGTGCTGTGTGATTCCCTGAGGGTTAGCTGCGCATGCAATATTATACTTTAATAATCCGGACCAGCTGGGAAATGTCTCTGTATTAAATATAATCAAATAAAGTGCTGTGTGCTTGTCTACTAAAAAGGCTTAGATACATTAGTTTAGATACAGTAGCCAAATTCCTCTGAGAATTTGATAAAGACACAATGGAATCTCTGTCACTGATATACCTTCCAGCACATTGCACATCTCGGCATGGCTTTGATACGTCATTGCTGAGGATCCAATTCCTGTCATACTATGTAGTATACACGCCAGTTTTGCACCCTCCAGTGCTGCTTATTTTAACTTAGAATATGGGTCACAGGGAAAGAGCTCGCTACTACAGTACACAATTGCAAAGAGTCACAACCCAACGCTGATCCTCTATATCAATAAGGTAATATTAGCTACTCTCTGCCCAGGAAAATAATTGCTACAGTTGTATGCAATATATTGATTTTTTTCACATTTGTGTTACATTTGTGGCAATTATTTTAGACATGCACTGTCATGAGTTACATTATGTGGCCTCAGGAAGACTGAGATATTAGGAGCACAATTATGTCTCTGGAGAGTGAAGTTGTCTTGACCGCAAATGACCGGGCATGGGAATTACTTGACTATGGGACCTGTACCACCTAGCTCCTGTCTATCCAAGGCCGGCCAGGAGTGCACGCTGGGACCGCCGCTTGGGCAGTAATCTCAAGGTTTTCTCTTTTTGCAGTTATTCAAGAAGGTAAATAAATAAAGTGGAGGCGGCTAATGGGAAGCACACATGTCACTCTTTATACCCAGGGTATTCCACATTGTAAATGAACAAAAGTATTAAATAAATAACAGAAATGTATAAGACACCATAACATTTAAAGGTAAAATTGGTGATATGTTAGTAAATAGAAGCCAGAGCTGCAGCCAAAGCTTGGTCATTTTGTTTCATTTACCTACAGTGATATGTCTTCATGCAGCATCCATTCTGAAATAGTGCCAACAGGAAGTGCAGCCATATTGCTTTTTCAGTTTATAAGGGGTTATCCGTATCACATTACAAATTAATAAATAGCTAATAGTGCCCCAATGAAATAAAGAAAACCTATACTTGCCTTCCTCCGCTCCTCTGTTCTAGTGCTAGGTATCTCCGGTTTTCTGCTGACTTTTTTCTTCTTCCACATGGTGAAGTCAACGCTACATGTGCTGATTGGCTGCAGCGGTCATGTGCCTCTGCTTACATCACCCTACACTTCTGAACAATTATGTAAATGAGAGGCACATGACTGTAGGAGCCAATCAACAGCTGCAGTCGTGACGTCCCCATTTGGAAGAAGAACAAGGTAAACAGAAAACGCAAGAGACCCAGCGCTGGAACACAAGAGTGAAGGTTTTTTTATTATCGGGAACCAGAAACGTCCGATTTATTTTTTATTCGAACCAGGCAACCGCTTTAAATTTGCTCCTTAGAAACTAAGGACAAACTATCATTTTGGAAAGTGGAGAAGCTAGTTCTGAATATGACTACACTTTCTGTTGTCACTTTTGCAAACCTTGTAGATAGTTTTAGGTGGAAACCTGCTTTAATGATATAGTGCAGTATTGCAGTTTCCAGACAGATGCCTGCAGCAAACATTTGGGGTTTTCTTGTATGAATCTTATCTTAACCCGAAAAGGGACATCCCCGAAAACCCGAAATTTTTACTTTTTATGGATTAATGGTTTCAAGCAACAGGGACTTTTTTTGGCTTTGGGTTTTGGTTGTGTCAAAATTTAACCAAAAAAATTTTAAATTTATTCAGGTTTGACTTTCCCTTTAATTTTTTGCTAAAAAATGGGAAAAAAAAAAACTCTTGGGGGGTTAGGGTTTTGGGAAATTTTAGATGGGTATTTTTAAAAAATTTTGCCTTCCCTTTTTAAAGGGAAAAACAGGTCCCCTTGCTCCCAGCATGGTGTCACTTCAGGTTAAGTGACTTGGTAGTCCCACCCGGGCATTAAGCCCAAGCGTAAAAAAAAGTTTTAAACCCTTTTAAAAACCTTTTTCCTAACCCCAAATTTTGGGTTTAAAAGGATAAAATTTCAAGCATTAGAAAGGGGGAAAAACCCATAGAAAAAAAATTTTAAATTTATTGATGGGGCAGAAACCCCCTTTTTTTTTAAGGTGTTTAGTTGAACACGAAATAAAGGGGGAGGTCCCCTAAAACATAATCATTATGAAGGGAAAGCTTTTAAAACCATGAAATGTGATACAGAAACTAGCTGCCCAATAACATACTAGCTTTCATATTTCAGAACCCAAAAAAGACCTTTTAGCCTACAGGGCACATATTTTTCTGCCCTTGACCCTAGAACAAGGGTTTCCCGGGAGAGGAAAGGAAAACTGTAATACAGCAAATTTAAAGGGAGGGATGCCCCCTACAGAAAGGGAAAAACTCCATAAAGAAAAATTTGGGGGCATATAGATATAAAAAATGGTTTCATAGGAGTCTGCGGGGTGAATTACCCCTTTAAGTAGGAAAAACTAGTCTTTTAAATTCATACCCTTTAAAAATAGCATGCCCCCAACCCGAGGGGTCCCAAAGCAAGGAAGAACATAATATAAGAAAAACCTTGCCGGGTTTTTAAAGAAGTTGTTGGAGGAGAAAACACCCCGTGTAGTCCCCTCACAGGGGGCCCCAAAAGGTACAAGAAAATTTTTTACCTTTTTTTAAGGGAAAAAAGTAAAAGTAAGTTGGTTTCTTTCTGTGATATAAACAAATATAAAGTGGGCTCCCGTTATTGGGCATTTTTATTTAACCTTTAATTATTTCTACTTATGCTGTGTTTTTGTTTATGGTTATTAAAGGGGGTGGTTCCCAAATTTATTTTTTCAATTTGAGTCCTTTAATTTCAAATTTCATTCCGGGGAAAAAAAATAATCTGCAAGGGGTCTTGGTTTTTGGAAATTTAATTTTTACTTTTAAAAGGTTTTTTGAGGGGGCCTGGCCCCAGGGTTTTCTGTCTGTATTTCAGGTTTCCGGGGGAAGGGCTGTGTTTGAAGGGAGATGAAAAATAGCTTAGGGCATATGGCCCAATCAAATAAAACTTCCCTGTTTTCCCGTAAATGGGGTTCCCAAAAAAGGGGAAAAAGGGTTTTTTTACAAAATCTTCCTGCAAGTGAACATTTTGAGGGTATTAGGTGGTTTGAGTAGTGTTCCAAGTTGGTAATGGTTTTTTCAAAAGGCAGGGGGTTTTAAAACCCCAGTTTTTTTAAAAGGGTGGCCCAAGGGATTGGGTTTTGGGCATAGTTAAATGTTTTTACTGTTTGTAAGTTTAGGGCTGTAATGATTTAAAGGGGAATAGTCTAAAATCTTATTTGTGGGGCCGGGGAGTCTGTATTAGTTAAAGGGGTTGTCTGCTTTCAAAAATTTGATTTCAACATGTTGGGATCCAAATAAATAAAGATTTTTTCCAAAAAATTGCCTTTTTCTTTTTTTTTTTTTTTTGTTTTAAAAAAGCTAAAGTGATTTTAAAACCATTTTGTGCCCCTCTCGGGTTCCCCCCAAATGACCGACCCTTTTTAAATTTCCCCCCTTGGTGTTTGTTTTTATCTGAAGCAGGGGGTGACGTCATCACACCCGGGTTTTGAAAACACAGAACTCGGGGCGTTTAAAAGCTTGTTTGTTATTTGATCTTTCAGACAAAAGCCAGTAATTACTACTGTTTACTTTACCTCAGAAGTGTCCTTGGTCCTGACAGCATGAGATTTATCTAATTAGCAGAAGTCTGAATAAACAGAGCTTACATGCTAATGACAGACAGCTTGACCAGGAAGTGATAGAGCAAAGCAGCATTATTTCATTCATGCATCCTATGAAAGTTTGAGATGAGACAATCCCTTTAACCCTTCCGACATTGGGCGTATGCATACGCCCTAGGGGGAAAGTGACTTCCGCAAATGGACGTATGCATACGCCCTGGCGATCGCGCGGGCGTGGGGCGAGCCGCGGGCGATCGCGACATGGAACCACAGTAAATTACCGCAGGCTCATGCCCCATCACCCCCGGCCGGAGTGAGCTCCGGCCGCAGGTGAAAAACGCATCATTACCGCAGCCTGTCCATGGCCGCAATAATGATGCCGGCAGGCAGGAGGAGTGAGCTCCCTCTGCTACAATCGGCGAGGCAGCGGCAGAGATGCGCTCGCCCGTCTCCTACCGATTTCCCTGGAGGCTGTCTGAATGCATCCGGGTAGTCTGGTGACGTCACCAGCCCACAATGCATTGTGGGCATGGTGTCACTAGTTGCCATGGCGACCTCTGCACAGCAGTAACGCTGTGCACAGATCGCCTTTTCAAACAGCAATCTAATGATTGGTGTTCCCCAGTGAGGATTTGTGTTACAAATCCTCATGGGGAAAAGTAAAAAAATGTGAAAAAGTAAAAAAAAAAGTAAAAAAGTAAAACACAAACAAAAAAAATAAAAATTAAACCATGTACACTGCCCTTTTCCCTTTCCCAAACCCAATCGCCCAAAAAAGATCAAAAATAATGGAAGTACCCATTTTTTGGTATCACCGCGGTGCGAAACGACCCACCCTATAAATCTGTTATGTTATTAACCCGTTACAGTAAACGCCGTAAAAAACAAAAACAAGAAACAGTCACAGAATTGCGATTTTTGTACATCCTGCAGCACATAAAATGGAAATAAAAAGCGATCAAAAAACTCATATAAATGCCAAAGTTCTACTAATTAAAATGTCAGTTCATCCCTCAAAAAAAAAGTCCTTACACGTCTCTGTATACGGAAAATAAAAAAGTTATGGCTCTCAGAAGGGACAGCGATGCATAAATATTATTTAACAAAATTTAAAAAACACTTTTTTTTTTAAAGTGCTTCAAATTTTAAAAAAAACTATATAAATTGGGTATCGCCTTAATCATATGGACCCAGAGAGTAAAGCTAACTGGTCATGGATACTGCATGGTGAGCGCTGTTAAAAATAAAAATAAAAACACTACTAGGATTGCAGTATTTTCTTCACCCTGCCTTCCAAAAAACGGATTTAAAACTGATCAAAAAGTCTTGTCCCCCAAAAATGATACCAATAAAAACGTCAACTCATCCCGCAAAAAACAAGCCCCTTCACAGCTCCGTACACAGAAAAATAAAAAAGTTATGGCTCTAGACTAGGGCGATGCAAAAACGGGGTTTTCCTTTTTGAATAAAAGTGTTTTTATTGTGTAAAAGCAGTAACACATAAAAAAATACAAATTGGGTATCGCTGTAATCGTATCGACCTGCTGAGTAATACTAGCATGTCAGCTATACTGCACGGTGACCGCTGTAAAAAATAAAAATAAAAAACACTACCGGGAATGTTGTATTTTGTTCAAAATGCCTCACAAAAACCTTAATAAAAGTGATCAAAGCGGCATATGCCCCCCATAATGGTACTAAAAAAAAACGTCAACTCATCCCACAAAAAACAATCCCATAATCAGCTCCATATACAGAAAACTGAAAATGTTATGGCTATCAGAACAGGACAACATAAAAACACAATTTTTTATAGACCTATTTCTATTGTGTAAAAGTAATAAAACATAAAAAAACTATATAAAATCTATATCATTGCAATTGTACCGACCCCCATAGTAAAGATATCCTGTCATTGATACTGCACGGTGAACGCTGTAAAATTGAAGCCCAAAAAACAATGGTGGAACTGCGTTTTCCCCTTATTTTCATAGCCCAATGCAAAAAAAAAAAATTTGTAACACCTGTGCACCCAAAAGGGCACAATACACCCTAGATGAGATCTAAGAGGCGTGCTGAATCCAAAATGGGGCGGCTTCTGGAAGGTTTCACCTGTTCTGGTTTCTTTGGGGGCTTTTGTAAATGCGACAAAGGCCCCACCAAAATCTGCGCTCCAAAAGCAAAATAGCGTTCCTCCTCCTTGTACCCCCTGCCATGCGCCCAACAGCAGTTTACACCCACAATGTATGGTATTGCCGAACTTAGAAGAAATTGCGTAACAAAGTTTTGGGTCCTTTTTTACCAGGATTCCTTGTAAAAATTAAACATTTTCAGCTAAAATTGCAGATTATTGGAAAAAAAAAATTTATTTCATTTTCACAGCCTAATGCTAAAAAAAAATTGTGAATCACCTGTGGGGTCGATATACTCACTACACCCCTGTATATATTCCTTAAGGGGTGTAGTTTCCAATATGGGGTAAATTTTTGGGGCATTTATTAAGTTTTTGCACCTTAGGGTGTCCGCAAACCTGAAATGGCCCCTAAAAAATGGTAATGAAAATGAGACCCGAGTCCAGTAGGTGCTCTCCTATTCTGGGGCTTGTGGTTGAGCCAAATAATGCACAGGGCCACATATGGGATATCTCTGAAAACGGCAGAATCTGGGGAATCAATATTAGTTGCATTTCCCTGATCACATTTACCGATTCTTGTGAACAATGTATAAAAATTTAAAATCTGCAAAAAATAGTGAAATTTTGAAATTTCACTTCCACTTTGCTTCAATTCCTGTGAAACACTAATGGGTTTAAAAAAACTTCCTAAATGCGTTTTTGAATACTTTAAGGGGGGTAGTTTCTTTTGATGGGTCATTTATGGGGGTATCTAACATAAGGTCAATCAAAGTCACGTTAGAACTAGACGGGTCCCCAAAAAATGTATATTGCAAATTTTTTTTGAAAATTTGAAAAATTTAAATACTAAATTTTTAAGCCCCCTAATGTCGTAAAAAAAAAAAAAAAGACATTTAAAAAAATGATGCCAAACTACAGCAGATATATGGTAGATGCTAGTTATAAACTATTTTGAGTGGAATAACTATCTGTCTTACATGCAGAAATTTTTGAAGTTTGAAATTGGTAAATTTTTCAATTTTTTCCCCGATACTTTGATATTTTTCACAAATAAAAAAACATTTTTTGTACCAAAATTCTTACTATCTTAAAAGCCCCAATTTTGTCCGAGAAAAACAATTTTCGAATCACATGGATAGGTTAAAGTGTCAAAAAGTTATTCTCACATAAAGTGACACATGACAGATTTCAAAAATGGGGCTCTGTCAGAGAGGCCAAAACTGGCTCCGGCGGTAAGGGGTTAAGAGGGTCTAGTTTGCAGTCCGTATTAGTATTTAGGGCATCTGTTTGTATTCATGTTAGGGTGTGGGATGGTGAACCGGGTTGTATGCCCTATCTATGATTCAAATGCTGCTTCACGTGTCACTTCTGAGACTCTGTGTGATGTTTCTTCTTGCCAGTATGTGTAATATATATACATTATTCGTGTAAAACTTATTTGCCCTTCCTTTGGTGCACATATCAGCTGCAAAATTTAGCAGGGCTTGGGTTCTGTACAGCGCAGTGTGATGAATGAAGGGGGATTACAGAATTTAATGGCCTATTATTCTCATGTCGCCGCTCTGAAGTGTGTGATTAGTTTCTCTTTTGTAATATGGTGATTGGCAGTCTGCGCAAGGTCGAGGGCAGATCTATCAGCGCCGCTTTGTATAGCCACCATTGATTGTAGGTATGGTAGCTGCCCTTGGCAATGTAATTTCCCTGAAATGAAGGGAAATTCTAATTCTTGAAACCGTAAGGCTGTTTTTTATTCAGGGGGCTATTGAGTAAAGGCCACATCGCTACATGTAACAGTCACTAACAAAGGACAAACACTCTGAGGCCATGTAATTCTTGCTATATAAATCCATTATGGTTCCCAACAATGGCATCTGTTTATCATACAAGATCAGGATCAGACCTTAATGTATCAGATCTACAACCTGTCAGCTGGTTTATACTGGCCCATATGAGAGCAGTATGTAATAGATTGAGAGAAGTTGAGCTCTGTGATATATAGGGTTATGTTATAGAGGAGAGGAGCTCTGTGATATATAGGGTTATATGATAGAGGAGAGGAGCTGAGCGCTGTGATATATAGGGTTTTGTGATAGAGGGGAGGAGCTCTGTGATATATAGGGTTATATGATAGAGGAGAGGAGCTGAGCTCTGTGATATGTAGGATTATATGATAGAGGAGAGAAGCTGAGCTCTGTGATATATAGGGTTATATAATAGAGGAGATAAGCTGAGCTCTGTGATATATAGGGTTATATGATAGAGAAGAGAAGCTGAGCTCTGCGATATATAGGGTTATATGATAGAGGAGAGGAGCTGAGCTCTGTGATATATAAGTTATATGATTTGGAGCAGGGTTTCTGAATAAGAAGCAGAAAAAATGATAGCACTTTTTAAGTGACAATGAAAGTCCTACTGACCCTGCCCACATACAGTGATAGACAACTTTCCCTGTATTAATGTGTGTACAGAGGAATCTGACAGTCAGTGTATGTGGGTGTTTTAAGCGGGACTTTCGCTTTCAGTTTTATATTTTTCTCTGCTTTTTACTCATAAATCCTGCTCTGAATCATATAACCCTATATATATCACAGAACTCAGCTTCTCTCCCTCTACCACATCCTGCTGTCAGATAGGGTAGTTTAAACGACATGACAGGTTCCCTTTAAAGGTGCTCTTCAGTCTCGTCTAAATAAAGTTTGTTGAAATAATTAATTTGCTCAGTCATATTAATTTAGGCACATAAAGCAGTTATCTGCTCAGTACAGGCTCGGACTGGGCCACCGGGGGACCGGGGAATCCCCCGGTAGGCCCCCCCCGAGCCGCTGTGGGCCCTGGAGGCAGTGCCGTCGCTCCCCGGGGCCCGTCCGCGCATCCGGTCACTGGACGCCCGGGACCCGCGTCCCGAGCACCCAGAGACCGGCCGGGAGTCGGGGACTAATGTCCTCGACTCCTGGGGCTGCGCGGTGTCAGCGGAGCACAGCGCCACTGCGCCTGCGCTCCGCTGATCTTCCGGCAGGCTGAACGTATTAGGCCTTCACCTGCCGGGCCGGCCCCTATGCTGACGTAGGGGCGCGGGTGAGTCATTTCACCGCGCCGCCTATGCAGGGCGGCAGGACGGAGCCGGCGGCAGCTCGGAGCGGCCGGAGCGGGAGCCCGAGCCAGGTAAGTGGCTGGCTGTTGTGTTTTTTTTTGTTTTTTTTTTTTAACTACCTACAAGGGGGGTCCCTGGCTACAAGGGGGTCCCTGGCTAAAAGGAGGGCCTTGACTAAAGGTGGTCCCTGGCTACAAGGGGAGGGGGGCCCTGACTAAAGGGGGGTCCCTGGCTACAAGGGGATCCCTGGCTACAAGGGGGGGGCCCTGACTACAAGGGGGGCCCTGGCTACAAGGGGTCCCTGGCTACAAGGGGGTCCCTAGCTACAAGGTGGGCCCTGGCTACAAGGGGGGGGCCCTGAAAACAAGGGGTCCAGTGCAACAATGGGGGCCCTGACTACAAGGGGGCAAAGACTAAAGGGGGTCCCTGGCTAAAAGGGGGTCCCTGGCTACATGGGGTCCCTGGCTACAAGGTGGGCCCTAGCTACAAGGTGGGCCCTGGCTACAAGGGGGGGGGCCCTGAATACAAGGGGTCCCTGGCAACAAGGCGGTCCCTGGCTACAAGGGGGGGCCTGGTTACAAAGAGGGCCCTGGCTACAAAGGGGTCCCTGACTACAAGAGGGGCTCTGACTACAAAGGGGGGCCCGGGGCTAAAAGGGGGGGTTCCTGACTACAAGTGGGGTCCTGAATACAAGGGGGGCCCTGGCTAAAAGGGGGGTCCCTGACTACAAAGGGGGTCCCTGGCTACAAGGGGGGTCCTGGCTACAAGGGGGGGTCCTGTCTAAAAGGGGTCCTGGCTACAAGGGGGGGTCCTGACTCCACGGGGGGGCCTGACTACCAGGGGTCCCTGGCAACACGGGGGTCCCTGGCTACACGGGGGCCCTGACTAAAGGGGGTCCCTGGCTACAAGTGGTCCCTGGCTACAAGGGGGTCCCTAGCTACAAGGGGGGGCCTGGCTACAAGAGGGGGGGGCCTGACTACAAGGGGTCCCTGGCTACAAGGCGGTCCCTGGCTACAAGGGGTCCCTGGCTACAAGGGGGGGCCTGGTTACAAAGAGGGCCCTGGCTACAAAGGGGTCCCTGGCTACAAGGGGGGTCCTGACTACAAGGGGGGGCCCTGACTACAAGGGGGGGCCCTGGCTACAAGGGGGGGCCCTGACTACAAGGGGTGGCCCTTGCTACAAGGGGGGCCCCTGGCTACAATGGGGGGGCCCTGGATAAAAGGGGGTCCCAGGCTAGAAAGGGGGTCCCTGGCTATAAAGGGGGTTCCCTGGCTATAAAGGGGGTTCCCTGGCTACAAGACTGTGACATAGGTGTGACTAACTTGCTATTGTACTACACAATACAGTTCTGTTTCGCACACTGTCTTATGTGGTAGAATGGGCGCGATTATGTCCGAGAGGCCGGTAATATTTTCATGTACAGTAGGGTGGGCCCATGAGATCAATTCCCCTGTGGGCCCCAGACCCCCCAGTCCGACACTGGCTCAGTAGGTAACCAAACAGTGCAGCCTTCCCTGAAGATGTCATGAGTTCAGTTCATTAACCTTTATTGATACAAACAGCTCTTTTTTGGTGTTCTTTTCATTCATTTTAGTTTGCTTTTATTTGCAGCTTTCTGTGTTTTATTTTTCTTATTTACCTCCTTCTGGAAACTGTCAGTAAGCTGTCATTGACCAACCGGTTATTCTTTTTAGATGCGGTGCTGTTGAATATTATCGATCTTAAAAGTCTATGGATTTTATGCATTTTTTTTTATTTCACATGGAGATAAGCAGCAGTAGTGGTGTTGAAGATGAAAATTGTCAGCAAAGATCAAAAGATATCTCTAATGTCTATGGCTGGATTAAGAGCATAATGTTGTCTTGTGGTGAATAAGTGGTGGTTATTACCACCAAAACACCCCATGGCACCCAGCTTATTAACACATTAATTACCCCAAGCAAGTATTAGGTATTGCTATGTTATGGAGAAAATCCACCTTAACAGCAAAATGCAATGCATCTAAATTAAAAAGGAAACAACTTTGCAAATAATTTTAATTAATAATTGTCCTTTAATTTTATGTAATAGCATATATGTGTGTCCAAATAATCCCTATGTGCCACATGTATGAAAACTGTCTTGGTCTAAGACTTTCTATGTTGCCCATAGCAACCAATCAGAGCGCCCCTTTCATTTCATCTAGTGCTCTGAAGAATGAAAGGGGCACTCTGATTGGTTGCTATGGGCAACAAAGAAAGTTTTAGACCAAGACAATTTTCATACATGTCCCCCTATGTATTCTGACCCTGTAGTCATACTTCTTTTAATCTGTCCCCTACGTAATCCCCACATCTGTTCAGTAGATCAGAAAGGAGTAAGGGTATGTTCACACAGCGTACTTTTGGCGCGCTTTCTGCCGCGTATTTGCGCTCAAATAAGGGCGAGATGCACGCCGAAATTACGGTAATCCATAGCTCTCCTAGAGAATTATGGATTACGCCTCATCTCCCTGCTCGTACAGTACAATCATATTGTATGTGCGGGGAGATAAGTGACATGTCGTGTAATGCATGTCTATAGGGCCGGTGGGCTGCCCCTCTCCCGCGCGTCAGGAGTACCTCCCGAAGCGCACGATGTATTGCGGCGCGTACTGTATGCGGCGCAATACATCGTGTAGCCTGTATCCATGGAGACGCATAGATCTGCATAAGATCTGGTGCTTTAATTTTCATGAAATGGCCACCACAATGAAATACAAAAATGCCTGTACCTCTTTAAGTCAATAAATGATTAGACTCCTGCTCTAACTTCTGATTTATCAGCATAGGGACAATTTTACGCCTCCGCTTTAGAATTCATATATTCAATTTTGTGTTTCTTGGTTCTTGAAACGTTGACAACAAATTAGCTCCCATACATTTTTCTTGCCTAATCTCCCTGTGACGACCTCCTCAAGACTCCCACTTATTTGACTTGTCAGAAAAGCTGGGAACACGACGATGCAGGTTGACAGTCGCTGCAGCTTCACATTCTGATATTTGTCACTGACTGAGGATCCTGCCAGTTCATGAGAAACCTTTAGTAAAAGTGAATCCGTCCTTGTTCATTCTGTTTATACAATTATGTTACATTATAGGGAAGAACCAAAGTTTATTTTCCAGGAGTGATCAATAACCAGACAACGGCTGTACAGTCTTATGGATGGCAGCTAAACTGGCATTCAGCTTAAATGGGTTTTGCCACAATCTCATCTCATACCTCCTGTATCCAGCTCTTCAGCTCTGTGTGCTCAGTAGGGGGTGTGTGTGATGTGTTTTAATTGCATATCATGTGACCCAGCAGGATGACATCACCATGCTTTTCCTCTCTGTAGTCAAAGAAAGGTCTGTTTTATGTAAAGCATTGTGAATAGCTGAGAGGTAAAGTTTTTGCCTCCAGACACAAGGGTCCAAGGTTCAAATCCCTGTAGGAACCAAACCTGTGGATTTTTTTTCTATTTATCAATGCACAGACCTCATTGAGGGTTCTTTTTATTTATTTGCACTGTTTGACTAATTATTAAGGAGTACAGAGGAGTACGGGAGTAGAGTGACAGCACCTGGGGTTTGAACACTCAGTAGCTGCCTGAGAGGAGAGGTGATGTCTGAGCATGTGCGACCAGGACTGAGGAGCTCTCAGCCCTGGTTGTATCCCCTGGAGACGAGCTGTAAACAATGGATCACTAAAGGTGCAGCTAAGACAAAAATGGTGCAGAATTTTTAATAATGATGAATGGTGAAAATTTGTATTTCATTTGCAAGCTTCCCATGTCAATTTTACTTTGTGGTAAAACCCCTTTAAATTACAGGAATGGCATCTATGGTTATTGAACAAAATATTACCACTTGGATAATGGCCCAGTTATCTGGGTTTGAATAAGAGAAAATTAATTCACTGTACAAGTAATAAAAATCACACATTGTTCCACATTTATTAAGGCAATTTAAGCAGAATTCTGGCACAATTTGAGCCAAAAATAATGTTGTACATGCTTTACAGCACAATTATGATATCACAGAAAACTGGGACATTAGTTACTTAAAAACAAACACAAGGTAAAACTTGCAGCTCAATGGTTGGATAATGAACTAATCCCAGTAGGAGGCCATATAAACTCCAATGCTACCTGGGAGAAATATAACATTTATAGATAATTAATAAACAGTTACTGACACACCCATCCACTAGGGGAGCAATTGCCAAGTAAAAAACTACATATTGGATAAGTACCAGTTCATACCAGTATGCAGAAATGCCACAATACAACACAAGGTTGCCCAAAATGCAAAAATACTAATAAATAACCACTCACACATCTACTATCCATGGAAGGAGTAGTTGCTAGTATTACTATTGCACATATATAAGGCTATATAAAAGGTGCCAGTTATACAGTTACATGTGGTGCATCATGCTGGCTTAAAACCTATGATGCCTCTACTATTCAATTGGGTGGGCTGCCCAGCACATTTCAAGAGTCCAACACAAAATATTGAGAACCTCTGCTCCCCAGTATTACAGGGCAAAACTACATACTGGAAACATAACAAATGTGAGGTATTAGTTGATACAGTGGCCACTATATTCCCATGTCAAGGGTCTTCATTATTTTGCGAGTCCTAACACTAGCATTACTAGCAATTTACAGGAAAAAAAATCACAGAAAAATGGGACATTATATACTAAAAAAAAACACAAGGCCATACTTACAGCTCATTAGTTATTTGCACCTATTATATTTCTCCCAGGTAGGACTGGGGCTCACATTTATGATGTGTTTTAGACAGTTTCTAAACACTACTGCACCTCATCGGACAAAAGTGGCATAACTTTGGTAAAATATGACAATCTTTTGTGAAAAGGGGTGTGGCTTAGCATGCACCACTGCATGCCAGAAAAATGTGCTAAAATTTTGGTGCAGTAAGTGACGTAAAGTAAGTCAACATAAAAATGTGTAAAGTTAGACTAGATAGTTATAACATGCACCAGATTTATGAACACTATAATGAATGTGGTGCATTGTAAGACTGTCTACATAGGTGTAATTTTAGGGGGGTACAGAGGGGACTGTTCCCCCCACTTTTTTCTGGGTGGGGGACGGTCCACCCCACTTTTTAGCCACTTCAAGAAAAAATAATTCATATGAAAGCAGGAGAATATGGTAACTGGGCAGAGCAGAAAACAGAGTAGGAAGAAGTTAACCCTTTGCCTCCGATATTTCTGTGCATCTTGGGGGGACAGAGTAGGTAGCAGCCTTAAGTGTCAGTGCAGAGTGGGCTGTATCTTTCCCTCCCATTGTATACCACTTTGCCTATGCTCAGTCCTCATCAGAGACGAAGAGAAGCTCTTGCTGAATGCCAAATGCACCAGACTACAGGAGACACATAAGGAGGGGACAAGGGTGCTAGGCGCTGTTTGTTTATGTGAGTAGGGTATGTACTGTATATGTGAGATATGTATATACTGTACAGCCATGTGTCTAGCCATGTCACTTCTTCCCTGCACTTACGCACCGGGAAAAATTAAAGTGAATGGGGCTGACCCCGCAGCATTTTAGAAGTGTGGACTGGCCAGCACATATTTTAAAACACCCGGCATATAGCAGAGCGCACAGTATGCCCCTGGGTGAACACGTCTTAAGGGTACATTCATGCAGAAGATATGAATGCTGATTCCGGGGAGGATTCAGTGTTGGATCTGCCTCAGAACCGGTGTCCAATCCGACAGGAAACTGATTTACATTATACCCTATGGAAAATCAGTGTCGTTGTTTAGATGACACTAATTTTACTCGAGTATTTTTTAGCGCGTACTGTCGGCGCCTACACAGAATTCTTTGATGCATTTTTTCGCACTAACAGCACGGTTTGCAAGCGACAAATTTCCACAAAGCAAACAACACTGACAATGCTGAAAAACCATCATGTGAGCCCACCCTAAGTGTGTAGTGTGTCTGTGTTCAATATATGTATATATCACACACAATATTTCTAATGTAGTTAGTATCTGGTGTACAGTGTTTAATGTAATAATCTCTGGGCTATGGTGTAATATAATCTCTGTTGTACATTGTGCAATGTAATCTCTGGGATAGGGTGTGTAATGTAATCTCTGGGGTATGGTGTAATATAATCTGGGGTATGGTGTGTAATGTAATCTCTGGGGTACAGTGTGTAATGTAATCTCTGAGGTACGGTGAATAATGCAGTAATATCTGGGGTACGGTGTGTAAACTAATCTCTGGGGTACAGTGAGTAATGTTATCTCTGGGGCACGGGGTGTAATGTAATCTCTGGGGTACAGTGAGTAATGTACTATCTGGGATATAGTGTGTAATGTAATAATCTCTGGGATTGTGTGAGTAATGTAGTTTCTGGTGTACGGTGTATAATGTAGTCTCTGGGGTACAGTGTATAATGTAATAATCTCTGGGGTACGGTGTAATATAATCTCTGTTGTACAATGTTTAATGTAATCTCTGGGGTACGGTGAATAATGCAGTAATATCTGGGGTACGGGGTGTAATGTAATCTCTGGGATACAGTGAGTAATGTAGTCTCTGGGGTACTTTGTGTAATGTACTCTCTGGGGTATGGTGCAATGTAATTCTGGAGTACAGTGAGTAATGTAATTAATTTCTAGGGTTCAGTGTGTAATATAATACATTTTTGGGGTACAGTGAATTATATTATTTATTGAGTATAATGTGCAATTCATTTGTAAGGTGCAGTTAGTAATGTAATTTCTGTGGCTCCCATGTGTAATAAAATTCATTTCTTGGGTGCAGTGAGTGCTGTAATCTCTGGTGTATGGTATGCAATAAAATACATTTTGGGGAACAGTATGTGACATAAGTGATTCCTACGGGTACAGTGTGATTGGGTTCTTTTATTTTCCTCATTCTGTTGTGTGTATAACAAATGTAATGGAGTAGTGATATGGGATGGCAGGGGTTAAGGGAAATTTGCTGCATTGCACCACATTTTTTATTTCCATCTAGAGGGGAAACATTATAGGTGGTCTGGTTCAGCTTCATTACCAGGGCTGCTTTTTAGTCCCAGTCTGGTTGTAAATTTAAGTAATTAGAGAGCCACTCATAACCTTACGGATTGCGCCAAAGGTGTTTGCCATAAGGACTCTGCCCAGACACTCCCTCAGACCTCCTAGCTGGGTTAGAAGGGGCCGCTTCTCTGCAGGGAGAGGAAGTGATAGGGAAGGTGAGTGAAGGAGGGAGGGAGGGATAGGAAGATAGGGGATGAGAGGAAAAATTGGTCCCCCCCACTTTTTGAACCAAAGTTACACCCCTGACTGTCTAGTCTGAATTTACACTGTGTAAGAGTTATACACTACTGAAAAATGTGCCCCATGATATGGTAAGGGCTTGCTTACATCTAACTTCAATATAACTGCAGACATATATTGAAAAATACTGGAACCATTTTCCTTCCAAATCTCTAAAACGGTGAATTTCTACAAAATCAGCATACTCATATCCTGAAATACTAAGCGCTGCAGAGAACCAGGGAACTTCTTTCCTGAAATACTCCTGCTCCCTTTTCCATCTCTTGTATTTTGACCCCTGCAAGTGCGGAGTCCTCTTCCCAGACTGATGTTTATTGCTAGAGAGGATAATATTCCAGCTAGTTTTCTTTTTGCTATTTCAGCTATGTCATTAACTGGTTGAACATTTTTTAGTGATATTGTCATGACTGCGCCTGGCAGACCCCCTGCATTTGATTCTGGTCGCAGGCCACGGCCGCTGCAACCAAAACCGCGGCTTTAGCCTTAATACCTTTATACTAGTGTGAATTCGGTCTTTCTGCTCTGTATGCTCAATTGATTCCCGGCCAATGCCCGTGGCCAGGAATCCTCCAACACACTTTTAGTTAACCTGTTTCCTCTTTGATGGACAGTCTTGTTTTTCTATTTGGTCTTGTGTTTCTTCTACCTATCACTTCTGTTCTGCTTTCTCTGGTTGCCTATAAAAGGATTCATTTGCTTCTCATCCTTGCCTGCTATATGGTCTGTTTCTCTGCCTATAGTTCACCTGGTCTCTGCTTTGCCTCTCCTGTTATTTGACTTTGCTAGGATTCCGTTTATTCTTCTGTCTCCCGATTTAGTACTGCGTCTCCCGATCGTTGCTGACCTTGCTTGCCTGACTTTCTCTTATTGTGTTCTGTGTTTGTTTGTCTGCGTTTTGTGTTTCACGTAGTTTAGCGTAGCTCTGTCTTCTGGTTGGAGCCGACCTTTTAAGGAGTCGGGCACCCCCAAAAGGCAGGGACAGTGGCTGGGACCAGCGTCAGGGCCTCACTCTGTTTGTGTCTGCTAGTGCGCCCCTGACTGATCCCTTACAGATATGATTATCTTTGATAAAGACATGATAATGATGCCTTGTAATCTGATTGGACTTGTTCCTTTAGTTGTTTAAAAGGAATTTGTCATAAAAAAATGACTTATTGTTTAAATGGGTTTTGCAACGATGTAATGTTGACGTGGGATCCTCCAAAATGGGTATTTAATCACTTTTCTAAATATATGTGATTACAAAAAGTGAAGCCTATGAGAGCTACAGCATTGCTCAGTCCCCCTTAGTTTTCTGAAAGTTTACATTAGACATGACCAGGACTCCTGTGACAGGAGCTGATCTGGCCGCGCTTGCGTGTTTGCACTTATCTGATGACCGGGAACATGAAGGAGCTTGCAAGGGGCTGGGGAGAAAGTGCAGTGTATGAGTCTGTCTGCTGTATAGAGAATCTACTGTTGTAATTTTATTATTTGAGTAAACTTTAGAGACGCTCCCTGCTTCCTGCTCTCTGCTCACCCCCCTCCCTCTCACCCGCGGAGCCGTTCATGACTCAGCATGCTTTATATTCTCCCCTGAGCAGATAAGAGGTAAGAAACTCACTTCGTGGCAAAACCTCTTTTACTCACATTTTTATGTTAAACACATTTTTTAGGAGTTTTCAGTTATGTTTTTTTGTAATTTTCCATATCACTTTCAGTATTTTTTTAATAATTCTTAAGTCCCGCAGTTTTCACTTTGGCCACTAAGCCTAATAATCGTCTGACACTTCCTGTTCTGTTTAGAGAGCTTTTCAGCAGTCTGCTCATTATCAGTAAAAGCAGGGTCAAACTGAAAGGAGACACCATTGTGTACAGATAACACAGGATCCACCAGTCACAAGAGGAGATGGTCACAGCTCCCCCTCTCCCCTCCCTTCACATTGAAAACTATCCTATACAAGTCTATGGGACAGAATCTGTCTTAAGAATCCTATGTGCATGAAACTGCTGTAAAGTATCTCTCTGACTGCTGTTAAAGCAGTGCAAGCAAGAATGTCTTCCCCACAATCATATATAGACGGCCGAATAGAGAAATCTACAATCAGGAAATAAAAACAACTGAGAGGAAAAGAATATGGATCAGGGCTTGATTTAATAAGTAAAAAAAAAAAATTGGTGACAGATTCCCTTTAAAGTTGTAGCAAGCCAAGTCTGTCTTTTGATACAACTCTTTAAAATATTGTGATGTGCAGTCTTTGGTTTACATAGGACTTTATGTCCTTCTACTGTATTATCATACCTTGCAATGTTAAATGACAAGTTTAGCTCTGCTACATCTGTAAATTCAAACACCGGAATAGCTTTATGAAGAACTCTCTGTGTCAGGCTGGTGACTCTGTGGGGCTTGAAAGTGCACTCATTTCCATTCAGTTATTCTGATTTATTCTACATCTCCGTTCTTTGAGTTCATTCTTTGTCAGCTTTCATGAAAGGCTAATGGAGAAGATTATCAAGGCGTACCTAATTCCTGTGCACATAATTTTTGGTATTGTCATTTAGTTTCTTCTTTTGTGGAACAGTCCATTTACTTATATTCAAATCCATCTGGAGAAAGGAGATGTAACACTTTTAGCATTCATTACCTCCCACAAGTGTCTGGGGTGTCAGGACTGAGCATTTCCTTTCATTTTGTCATCAACGCCTTCCATAGCTTGTATATTATGTTATAGTGTAAGATGTATAATGGTTTTTATTTTGTGGGATGCGCTGTTGTGGATTTTGGTACTTTTTGGTACGATATAACTTAGTATTTGCTGTTTCTTCCCTTTTCAATTAAAAAAATAATAATAAAAGTAAATTTTTTTTAAATACAATGTTTCTTGATAGACAAAAAAACCCTACCTCTACCACTCAGCCATGTTCACACAGCAAAAGGTTCTGACGTGGATTCTGCATGGAATCCACATGAAAACCATATTCTATTGCTTTTATTTAAAATCCCATTACAATATAGGATGAAAAGGCACTGAGTACTGACATGCTCTTTTACCGTACTTGCAAACTTTTGAAAGTGGCCTTCATGGAGACTGAGAGGCCTCGTCTCCGACATGCTACTTTGTAACTGTTATGGAAAACAGCTTATTAAGGGGTTTGGCATCACCCACCTTTTACCAATATTACCACCGTACATTGACCATATAGTGGTAGTAACCAGTTGTACACAGGCTCTGCAAACATATACAGGTGACGTCTTCTCTGATGGTAGTTGTTCACTTTCCCTTTCCTTCTCCATGCTGACCAGGCCGCCATGACGACTTTTTCCAGCCATGACTTGTCTCTACAGAATTTTCCAAACAAACATGTTAGAATTTAAGCTTTTCTAGTAACTCCCTACCTGTACCCACTTCTGTTCAAACTCTCAATGGGTTGAAAGATGGAGGTGGTGGGGAGTTTATCGGGTGATATGTATTTTGGGGTTGTATTTTGTGTTGGGACTAGGATGCATAACACAATTTTGGAGGTGGGGCAGGAGAAGAGGTATAGAGCACAGCTTACCATCGAAATCTTCTTGCGGGGGGCAGAGGGCCTTCCCCCTTGAGACCGTGCTCCAACTGTGGTTTGTATCCCTCAGAATCACAGCCTGAACACCATACCCTGCAACCCTCGAAGATCAGCTACAGGCATGATCTTCAGGGGGTGCAGGAGATGGAATTTGGTACTGTAATGATGTTTGTAGTATTTTTATGGATTATGTCGGATTCACTGGACTACATCGGATCCTTTTCGTTAATAAAATGGTCAATGAGGGCTGATGTCGGGGAGTGTTTATTTGAATAAAATGTTTTTGTGTTATGTCATTGTGTCTTTTTTACTATTTAATTCCAGTTTTAGTAATGGAGATATCTCACAGGTGCCTTTCCATTGCTAGCACGTGGACTTGCTGTCAGCCAGCAGTGTTTTTTTTTCAACACAAGACTGATGCTAATCCAATGTCACTATTACCATAGTAGCCAGTGCACCATCGGAACCTAATAAGAGTCAGGTTACCATCAAAAGTGGACCCTCTAATGTGACAGTCAGCATGTAGGGCAGTTGCGGGCTGGTATTTTTAGGGTTAAAAGGGACCAGTATCCATGGACTTTCTCATCTTTATAGTATCTGTCTGCAGCCGCTTGTTTTATCTTGAGTAGTTATAAAAAATTAGGGGAACCCCTTATCAGGTTTTTTTATTATTTATTTATTGATTGATTGATTACAGTGGATGCCCAGTTTTTCATTTTCAACAAATAACTAAAAAAGGACAAGGGGTCCCTCTATTTTTCATAACCAGCCAAGTAAAACCAGCATCTGCAGCCTGATACTATCAGGATGGGAAGGTCTATGGATATTGGTCCATTCACATTCTAAAAATACCAGCCTGTAGCCACCTCAAAAGCAGACCATCACATAAGAGGTTCCGCTTCTCATGTTTACCTAGCTCTTCCAAGTGCCTCTGGTGTGTTGGGTACTGGGGTTATATGGGGGTTAATGTCAGCCTTAGGGTGACAAAAAACACCACTGACTGATACCAAGCCCCAGCGATAGTAATGGAGAGTCATTTGTCAGATGCCTCCATTACTAACACTGGAATGAAATGATGTGGAAAATAAGAAAAAACACACCAAACGAAAAGTTTTTTTTCTTGAAGCAAACACTCCCAACACCATAGTCGTGTAGGAAAGGGTTAACGCCCTGGCACTACCTACTCCGCCTTAGATGTAGTACAGCTCTCCCCTGCAATCCTCTTATTGGATACGTGTAGTGTGGTGCTCTGAGTGTATAAAGTAACAGTCCTTTAGATTCTCGTGGATAAATAGAAGATAAACACACGGCACTCACCATACGACTTAAGAATTCTTCCTTTATTTCAGCATAAAATCCGTGGAGGGGCAGACATTGGATGCATTCGTACACATGCAACAGCTGTTTCGCGCTTGCTCGCGCTTCTTCTCGAGCAAGCGCGAAACAGCTGTTGCCTGTGTACGAACGCATCCAATGTCTGCCCCTCCACGGGATTTTATGCTGAAATAAAGGAAGAATTCTTACATCGTATGGTGAGTGCCGTGTGTTTATTTTCTATTTATCCACGAAACTCCCAACACCATCTCTCTTTAACCATTTTATTTAAAAAAATAGATCCATGGATTTGATTTAGTTCACCGAATTAACGGTAGTCCAAAAGAGAAACCTGTAAATAAATAAAAACATTACATGCATACACATAGGCTGTATAGCCTCTCCAGCGTCCAGGAAAGCCGGGTGACGCCCATCACCAACAGGTGGCATCCAGCTTTCCCTGATAAGAAAACTGGTGCCACCTGTGGTGAATGTGATGTCCCCCAGCCTTACTGGACACTGGATAAGCTATCTAGCATCGAGAAAAGATGGGTGATGTCAACCCCCCACAGGTTGTACCCAGTTTTCCCATGATAAGAAAACCAGCTGGGTGACATCCCATTCCGCACATGGGGCACCCAGAAACTGGGTGCCACGTCGGGGAGAATGGGCATCACCCAGCCTCACTGGACACTGGATAAGCTGTACAGCATCCAGCAAAGCTTTGTGGCGCCCCATCCCCTACACAGGGTACCCAGAAACTGGGTGCCACTTGTGATGGATGGGGTGTCACCCAGTTCTACTGGATGCTGAAAAGCCTATCCACTAAAACTGGGTGACAGCACATCCCCAACATAGGGCACCAGAAACTGTGGCACCAGTGGGGGATGGGGTGTCACCCAGATTTACTAGACGCTGGATAAGGTATCATCCAGCAGGGCTTGCCAGTTTAGCAGTGGGAAGTGGTGGTACCCAGCTTTACATGATAAGAAAACCGGGTGCCAGGTGTGGAGGATGAGGTGTCACCCAGTTTTACTGGACGCTGGATAGGCCATCCAGTAAAGATGAGTGACATCCCATCCCCAATATGAGGCACCAAGAAACTGTGCCACTAAAGGGGGATGGAATGCCACCCAGCTTTTCTGGACACTGAACAGCCTATCCAGTGTCTGGAAGGCAGGGGAAAGCAGAAGTACTTACCTCTTTTTTGCTCTTCTCCAAGGCTGTGTGCACCCCCAGCTAGACTTTATACTGGCTGTGTGAGGTTCTCCAACTCTCTTGGGGGAGTGGTGAATCTCCCCCACAACCTGGAAAGTTGGCAAGTATATCTTTTAAAGCTAAAAGGAGGATACTTTGGGCTGCCCAAGTTTGTTCTGTTATATCATCTGGCTTTAGAGCCACAGTTTATTTTATGGCTACATCAGTGAAGAAAATAGTAGAGCATCATAGAAAAGCTGAGGAGATAAGGAGATCAAGTCCACCTATGTACAGGTTTACAGCCTTCGAATGTAAACAAGTGTTCTTATTCACTGACAGCAAACAGGTATGATGAAAATGGTAAGGAACTGTGATATGAATTGTGTTAGAAACTTTCTAGGACCTTTGGTTGATGAGGATTGTGACCATGATTACACTTATTTACATAAAACTAAAAAAAACTTCAGAAGCTTTCATAGGAGTCGTAGCTCAGTTAACTGCATGGTTCCTTAGATGTATAAGACTTGCAAGATTTGCGTTTACCTTTCAATTTTCATAGTGAGATGTGTTCAGATTTTAAGGTGCATGTAACACATCCACTACCATGTGCAATACAATATACTGGTGTCTTCTTATGTGCAGGTCCTGTTGGGCCTCCCCAGGCAACTGTATCCAAGAATGGCGGCTGCTTGTTCAAACTTTATATCGACATCCCCGTCCATTATCCTTCTATTTTCCAAACTGGACTCCTCTTTACAATAAAGTTGCTCTGACATCAGCTGATTGCCTCAGACCCAGCATCTCTACCCTCTCTGGGGGCCATTGTTCATACCATTATATACAATACATGAGACCTAGCATATTGATTTTGGGTTCTTTATACAGTTCCATCAGAAGTCATTATTCTAGGACATATTTCCTTCCACTACAGGATATAAACTGGGATGCAGATTCAACAGAACATATGGAGCAGAAGGAAAATTTCAGAGTTGATGGGCAAGATTCTATCTCCTTGTTAACGCTCATTGATTTTAATGTTGTATATGTAGAATGGAATCCCTTCTGTGTTGCTTTGCGCCGTTGACCCCACATACTGAGTGTTAGCTGGTGATTAAGGCTCATTTGCAATAGCAATTAAACAAAAACCTTAAAAAAACCATACAATTCAACAAACAGCAAGCAGAAATGACATTGTTCACTTACCTAAGTAGATAATTTTGTGCAGTGATCCCCACAGAATATAACAACTCTATAATATATAAGTATAGCAGAGCGGAATTTCTCATTTAAAGGGGTTGTCTCACTACAAGGATGTGGGCTGCATCACCTCCTGTGGTCGCTATAGCTACAGACCTGTTTGATCTCTCCTGATAGGCTGCCAGTGCTGGTCGCTATAGCTACAGACCTGGCTTCTACTGCAACCTAGTAGAAGTCAGTAAACAAGCCCCTGAATTCAAAGTGAAACCAAGAAAACAGGACTGTGGTAAAATGATTCAATGTAATGAGACAACCCCTTTAAGGATGCATTTATTTGTTAGACCCCGTTCACACGGCTTATTTGTCCGCGGATTGGCTCTGTACTCCGCGCCGGGTTTGCGCTGCAGTACGGCGCCACGCCGTCGGAGTAATTACGGTAATCCACTGCTCTCATAGAGAACAGTGGATTCCGTCGCTCCTCCCCGCTCAGCGAATCCGCCGGGCGGGGAGAAAGTGACATGCACATTATTTACGGCGCGTACGCGCCGTAGATGGTGCAATGTCTATGGGGCCGGCGGGCCGTGCCCCCATCCCGCCCCCGCCCCTTATTCACGCCGGAATTGTAAGCGCAATCCGCTCGCAAATCCGGCGTGAATAAGCCGTGTGAACGGGGGCCTTAAGATGATAAAGTAAAACAAAGAATAGTATTAAACAGCAAGCTCAGCTCTGTTACATCTCACAAGCTCAACTCTGTTATATCTGATGAGCTCAGCTCGGTAACATCTGACAAGCTCAACGCTGTGTCACGAGTGGCCCCGCAGCCCTTCGCCCGGGCTGCGGGCGCACTCGTGCCGCCGCACTCCCTTCAGTGTCTGGGAGCGGTAGTGACGCAGTCTGTGCCCCTGCCCGCTCCCGACGGTCCTTACCTGACCTCGCTTCCACGTCCCCGCATCCTCCATGCCGGCCGTTGCGTGCGTGCCCACGCGCCGGCTCTCTTAGATTTAAAGAGCCAGTGCGCCAATTATTGGTTAAGACTGGCAGGTGACCCTATATAAACCCCTTCCTTCCGGTTCGCCCCCGCCGGATCTTTAGTGCCCTACAGCCTTTAGAGAAAGCGTTTCCTGCATCGTATCCTGTCTACGGTGTGCTGAAAAACCATTACGCTCCCGTTTCTCGACCACGAACCTTTGCCGCCTGCCATGACCTCCTGCCTGTCCCCGACTACGTCTACGTCTCGCAAGTTTGTACCACGCACTGCCTTGGCTGCCACCGCAAGCAAGTCATGCCAGTGGAAGCGACCTGGTAGTTCTCCGCCGCAGCAAGTCCAACCCGCTTTGCGGCGGGCTCTGGTGAAAACCGGGTTCTACTTAGATTCCGCTCCCTGGTACGGCTTACACCATCGCTTGCGGTGGTCCAGCGGATCCACTACCAGCATCCGTGACACTCTGTTATACCTGATGAGTTCAGCTTGGTTACATCTGACAAGCTCAACTCTGTTATACCTGATGAGCTCAGCTCGGTTACATCTGACAAGCTCAACTCTCCTATACATGATAAGCCCAACTCTGTTACATCTGATAAACTCAGCTCTGCTTCTGCTGACATGGTTAAAGGACATAGGTTACAAAATCATCATCCATTGGCAAGGCACGCGCATTGATTGTTTAGGCAAATAAAGAACACTCATAACCATTCATAAGTCTATAATGACTACAGGGAGCTCCTGCCACCCAGAATCCATTGCCCAAAGCAAAAGGCAAACGCCATATAACAAACATATCTAACAACAAAGAAAGAAAGACAACCAACACGATATTCTTGTTATGATAGGGGTTGTCTGGTTCTTTTTTTCATTATTATTAATTAGGCTCCTATGGGCTACAATGTATTTACAGACTTTATTGATGTTATTTGTTTTGTAGATGTGTGTTTTTTATATTAATTTTTATTATTATGTTTTTGATGAGGGCTGTGGGCGACTACAGTAGAGAACCGACGGCCTCCTAAATAGCACACAAATAGGCTCACACATGCACATCAATCAGCAGGCTGGCGGGCGCGTCTTTACTGTAGCCCCGAACGATACCTCACACTATCCAGAGCAGTGTGACAATGCATTTGGGGAGGACAGTGGGAGGCTGCGCTATATAGAAGCATCGGCCTCCTGACTAGCATGCATGTGACCAGTCAGCAGGCCAGCTGTGGCCTCTATAGTGTAGTAGTAAGGGATGACATTCCAAATGTCCCTTTGTCACTTGGTGACATACACATAAATATAAAAATAAATCTAAAAAATACTCACCCTCCAAATATAGAACATCAATAAAGTCTATAAATACATTGTAGCCTATATGGAGCCTAATTAATAATAGTAAAAAAAAAGAAACGGACAACCCCTTTAAAAATTATTGATAGAACTTTTCTTGAAACCAGTAAACTTTTTCCATCCTCTAGTGACGGTGAATGTATGTAACCAGAAACAAGCAGCATGAACCACCCTCAGTTTATTATTCCATTTAAAAAAAATGCAGCTGTGACTTAAACACAACACAATATCACATACCAAAAGGAAGCAGAACACGAAAAACAGGAGGGATTGCGGTAAAAACAACTGTACACACCGAGGATCCAGGAGAAGGGGCCAGCACTGGGTCCAGTATAAAAACATACAAAGGAGGTGGTATTATTACACACTAAACTATATCAAGGATGTTACCCCCTCCCTTCCAACTTAACCCCAATTACCCAGCCTCTGCAGCCAGGTAGCTCCTCCTTAGACAGTGCGGCCACCTACAGACATAAGAAAATTTAAAAATGTATTCGATTTAATCAAACAATAGATAAGAATTTTTCATTATGCAATAAAACTTGGCTCTTCTCAACTTAGAATATGCAGGACAAAGAAAAGTGTCTGTAGACTAATTCCTTTCTGCAGAAAGTGAGAGAAAAATTAGAAACAATGGAGCTGCATGCAGAGTAGTGTTATGATCCTGCTTTATCCCCTGGAGCCCCAGGCCTTAAAGGGGTTGTCTCACTACAAAGAATAGCTTTCAAAATGTAGGGGACACTAAATGAAGACGTTTTCCAAATATATTATACATTTTTTGTGTTAAGGAGCTACAAATGATTTTATCACCTCTCAGGTTTCACAAGTGACCGACCTGTGTACTCCTTCTCCCAAGCTGTTTGTTCTATCTGATAACAGGGAGTGATGTCATCACACAGGTCAGGGGAGCAGTGTGAGAGCTTGTGTGTTATCTGATCTTTCAGACAAAAGACAGTAATTACTCTACTGTTTACATTAGCTCAGAAGCTTCTCAGGACCTCAGAGAAGGTAATTTAGCTAATCTAGACTAATAAACAGAGAAGTCTGAATACACAGAACTCATATGCTAATTACAAACAGCTTGACCAGGAAGTGAAAGAGCAAAGCAGCATTATTTCATTAATGCATCCTATGAAACTTTGAGATGAGACAACCCCTTTTAGAACCAGGAGATTTTTTTTAGTTTTTGCATCTTTGCGTTTCAACAGTCATAACTTTTTTATTTTTTCAATCACAAAGTTGTAAGAGGCCTTGTTTTATGCGTGAGAAGGTGTACTTTTTGGGGGAATAGTTTGAGTTCACTTATAAATTATTGCAGAACTTTTTTATCAATTTTTTCAGTCTTTGTTTAATTTTTAATTTTTTACACCATTCAAATTTCACACTAAGTAGCCTGTTAGATTGATTCTGCAGGT
The DNA here is from genome assembly GCA_025379985.1 of Phyllomedusa bahiana. Lineage (NCBI taxonomy): Eukaryota > Metazoa > Chordata > Amphibia > Anura > Hylidae > Phyllomedusa > Phyllomedusa bahiana. Next base: position 126,292 of record JAODAL010003027.1, read on the forward strand.
TATTATGGTCATGTGGATTACGTATAGATTTTTTGTTTTTTTGTGTAATACAGGCACAATTATTTTTTATTAAATATTTATTTTTATCTTCACTTTTTATGTGTCACTTTTTTTTATAATTAAATGAAGAGATAACTATTTTACAATTGTTTTTAGTAATGTATTAACATATTCATATATGCTAATGTATTACAATCTGTGGCCTGAAACAGGCAGCAGTCAAGGCAGCACACAGTCTGCCCTGACTGTAGGCTTGTTACACAGAGAGTCCTGGGGCTACTCTAGGTTCCCAGGGCTGACTGTTCAGAAATTCAACGGGCTCTGTCGGATCACCATGAGTCCCAATCACCTGACAGAGCAGTGGAATCAAGGGGTTAAGCACTTCCCGGTGCTTTCAAAGGCTGCTCCAGGAACAGAGCTGTTACGTATAGCTCTGTTCCTAGCACAGCTGTGATGATGGGAGCCGTAAAACCCCTATTCTGCAGTGACGTCAAAAGATGTCGCTGCAGAATAATGACCTGCAATGCCCGCCGTCAAAAGACAGTGGGCAGTCATTAAGGGGTTAAAAAATAACACAGAGCTGTCATTCTTAATGATAATGAGATGACAATGCTGCCCCTGCCCCAGTATACACAGCAAAGGTTACCGTATATAATCAGTGTGAGAACTGCAATGCTTCAAGATTTTCTTTTATATGGATCCTCAATAAAAAAATAAAAAAAAAGCATTCAAGATCTTTTAAAAACATACCTGGATAATAAATATCTGACTAAATAATATGTAACAATAACATAACAACTATAATGTAATTAAACAGCATAATAAGGAAAAATTTGTAATCTTAAAAACATTTTGATTGCTTGCTTTTCTGATGTATATTCTTCATTATACACAGCTTAAGCCCCTCTAAGCCTATTTACCATACCATCTTATAGTAGTAAAGTACAGCAGTGAGCCTTAAATTGTCTGTACACTTACAATGTGTTCTAGGCACAACAAAAACAATTAATAATCCCCAGTGTGACAGGTCCTCTTTGTGCCGGCCTTTGGATACAATTGATCTTTCAGATTCTGTCACTTTGTATCTTGCAAACGCTAAAACATTTTGATAGGCAAGGAGGCCACATCTCAGGTCTGTACCCATCTCTCAAGCTGCCAGTAATCTTGCCAAATACTGCCTGCCCTTTAGACTGCACTTCTCAGCTTCTGTGTCTATCAACAGTAAGACGCTGAGACTTCAGGCAGCTCTGAAGAAAGATTTCTCTATTTCTACCATAGTCTGAGAAATGCATAATATATACATTAGGGGTGTGCTCACTTGTGTTGTCAGTGGCTTAGACATTGATTGCTGTGTGCTGAGTTATTTTGAGGGCACAAGCTGTACACTGGCTACTATGCATTGTATCATAGTGTCATATTATCATTGTTTTCCCATTAAAAAATGTAATACAATACTTAAAAAATTGTGAGGGATGCAGTCACTTTTGCAAGATACTGCAATATATATATATATATATATATATATATAAATATATATATATATATATATATATATATATATATATATATATATATAATTTATATATATATACACAGTGTACAGCTTGTGCCCTCAAAATAACTCGGCACACAGCCATCAATGTCTAAGCCACTGGCAACAAAAGTGAGATACACCCCTAAGTGAAAATGAACAAACATACTCAATAGGGTTTAGGTCTGTAGACTTGCCTGGCCAGTCCTGCACCTTTACCCTAATTTTATTTAAAAAGGCAGTGGTCATCTTGGAGGTGTGTTTGTGGTCATTAACGTTTTTAAATAAAAGGCAAGCTGTGAACAATGGCCAAATGGGTCTGTGACACATAAGCATAACAGTGACACAAGTTTTATCCTCTGTTTTGATTTATTACAAAGAAAATAAAGCAACTGTTTTATAGTTAACATGCTGGATATCTATTTACAAGTCTGAAAAGGGAATCATTTTGGAATATTGCCCTGTTGCATGCTCTGCTTCGGTAAGTCACACTGCATGTTGGCATTCATGGTTTCCTCAATGAACTTTAGCTCCCGTCAGCCGGCAGTATTCATGCAGCCACAAACCATGACACTTCAACCACCATGCTTGACTGTAGGTAAGACACACTTGTCTTTGCACTCCTCACCTGGTTGCCACGCACACACTTGACACCATGTGAGCCAAATAAGTTTATCTTGCTCTCATCAGACAACAGGACACAGTTCCAGTAATTCATGTCCTCAGTCTGCTTGTCTTCAGCAAACTGTTTGCATGCTTTCTTGTGAATTATCTTTAGAAGAGGCTTCCTACTGGGAAGACAGCCATGCAGATTAATTTGAAGCAGTGTGCAGCGAATGGTCAGAGCACTGACAGGCTGAACCCCCCACCACTTTAACCTCTGCAGCAATGCTGGCAGCACTCATACGTCTATTTTGAAAATATGATCTCTGGATATGATGCTGGGTATGATCTCTGGATATGACGCTGAGTATGTGCACTCAAGGTCTTTGGACGACCATGGTGAGGTCTGTTCTGAGTGAAACCTGTCTTGTTAAACCACTGTATGGTCTTGGCCACCGTGCAGCAGCTCATTTTCATGTTGTTGACAATCTTCTTATAGCTTAGGACATCTTTATGTAGCGCAACATTTCTTTTTTTCAGATACTCAGACAGCTCTTTGGCATGAAGTGCCATGTTGAACCTTCAGTAACCAGTATGAGAGTGTGTGAGAGCGATAACACTAAATTTAACACACCTGCTCCCCATTCACACCTGAGACCTTGTAACACTAATGAGTCACATGACACCATGGAGAAAAAATGGCTACTTGGGCACAATTTGTCCATTTTCACTTAGGGGTGTAATCACTTTTGTTGCCAGCAATTTAGACATTGATTTCTGTGTGTTGTGTTATTTGAAGGTCACAATAAATTTACACTGTTGTACAATACAATATTTACAAAAATGTGAGGGGTGTATATACAGTGGTACCTTAGTTTAAGTCAGTAACCTGTTCCAGATCCTTGGACAAACTGGATTTAAACCAAATGAACTTTCCCACAGGAAGCAAAGGGAAAATAATCCATTCTTATAACAATAACAACAATAGGATTATTGTGTATCATTCACAATACTAGTTAAATTATCTAAAGGCAGCCTGGATGAAGCTGTAATAGTGGGGAGTATGAGCTGTAGTCGGCCACAAGGTGATCATTTTAGCAGAGCTAGATCAACGAAACTCTGCAGAAGGTTGAAAATGGCAGGTCTGCTGGAAGGTAAGTGAGACAGGTATACCAGAGTCCTGAACAACCTCATAGACACTGTCGCATACTCAAGCGAGTCTATTCCCCAAGTAATTCAGAGCAGGAGATGAGCGTATTGGGTGTAAAGATGCTTGGTAGACAGCGGTTATAGAGGTATGACACATATGAGAAGACTGATAGTTATTGATAATAGAAGCTACGTGGAGCCTGTGTTGCAGCCAAAGCAGCGCTCACCTCTGGAAGGAAGAGGTTGCTAAATCCTTCGATCTTGCTTGAGATATCCGGCTGAAAGTTGTGCTGAGCTCCTGTTACACCTCCGCTGCCATACAGGTCCAGGCCACCTCAAGTCTTATTCCAAACAAATGTTTTATACCAAACAAAACTGTAACATGTAAACAAGGAGTGATGTGTAAAAAAAACATATGCTACCATTAAATATCATACAAAATCATATTGTATTTTATTTGATAATTGTATTATTTATCATTATTTGTGTGCTATGGAAAATACATTTCTGTAAGAAGAGTCCTGTGGTTGTAAACTGATAATAAGTTGCCCCATTCCTGGGACTTCAAATGATCAGCTGTAGTCAGTGTTTTTTCCCTGCCGCACCCCCTCAGTTGGAATGAAGTTTTAAACAGTTCACATTGAAAACAGTGCAGTTTCCATGTAACATAGAAATGGGGTCCTCCAGAGAGAAAGGACACAACAAAGCATTGAATAGGTTATGATAAAGTTCTTTGCCTAGAGTTTTATAATGCGCTGTCAAGTTGAGTTTTGCTACATCTGTAAATGGCTGACAAAGCTCAATATGTTTGTAAGTTATGTCATTAGTGATTGACAACCACATTTCTGGGCTGAAAGCAGATAACAATCCATTGTGTTATGGCCTGTCAAGGAGTCTGTATACAATGTAAGCCACAGGCAAAAGCTGAATGTTCAGTTCTGCCTGAGCACACATTTCTTGGTGGTTAAGAAGCTTCAAAGTTTCACAAAATATGAATGTTCTTGCTGTCGACAATTAGTTTTTAAGCTAATTATGCACAAATCTCATTAGACTTTACAGTTTATTTTGCAACTTGCAAGCAGCTAGAATATGTCAATTTTCCATGTGGGAGGCACTCGAATGGTGGAAATATCAGAGGCTACACTAAGTGGCATCTGCTTGTATGAGCCCAAGTGTTCTTCTATTATATTTTTGTGTTTCAAATGTTTATTTGAAAAATATTCTAAATACTTGGGTTAAATCATCTACTCTTCACTCAATTTGTTTTACCTTTTGTATTTCTGTAGTTTGGTATGTCTCAGTCAGACCATCAGGATAGGTGATTGGGAATTGGCTGCAGACAGGGGATTGGCTGCAAAGAAAATCTTCCTCTGGAGGACCCAGCACATCTACTAGTATAAATTACAGTGATATCAAAGACAACTATGTAGTACTTCATTTTTCTTGTGGTTGCACAGCAGGAAAAATTTTAATCTTTGATGAGTTTACCACAGATTACAGCTGATCATTGGGTGCCACTAGGAAACCCTGTGACTAGTTTATTGGTATCTAGAAAAAGGTTTTTTTTCTAAGCGAATCTAAGGAAAAAATTAATAAACATCAGTACAAAACATTTACAAGTTGACTTTTAAGACAAAACAAACCTATTTGTCATCATAACACATATAGCTTTACTAGTAGGTTTTTGAATTTACCCAAGTGATCAGTTCAATGTCATCTACAGATAAGGCTGTCTTATGGTGGTCCGCATGTGCCTTTCTACATCCTGGTCTAACTTACTTGTCAGAGTATGGGATTCTCTGATTAGCTAGCCCAAACTTTGAAGCAGGTCTGTAGGAACATTTCAGGAAATCGGAATTGGAAAAACTAAAAGCTCTCAACCAGAAGGAAAAATATTGTCTCCAAAACAGCAAAAAGCCCTGAAAAATTGAAAAAATCTGGTATCTCTAATTGACAACTTTGTTTGATTATGCTATGATGAAGGAGGTGGTGGTAATTGTGGTGAAACTGCAAAAAAACTTTGTCATGTTCCCTTACAGCCCCTTACTGGAGCTGTAATGACAAATATATTAATTGTCTGCAATTGAAAACAGCATGGTGAAGATAACCTGAATACCCCATTGTGACCACCATTTTTTTTAAAATCCAAATAAGTTTGTGGTTTAAGTTCCTTAAAGGGGTTTTCTCACCATGCTGTTTCACAGAGCCACAAGCAGATTCAGACTAATTCTTCCTGTTTCTGCTCTGGCTGGTTACATTGCAGTGATTAGCATATCAGGTCTGCTGTTCCTAGGTATACCTGAAACAGTGGCAGGTTTATAAACTATAGTGCACAGGGCTACAGAGCTCTAAGGGTTAAAACATGTCATTAACTTAAATAAACAAGTTCCTGTGCTACTTAGCAGGGAGTGACTCACCATAGTCTGAAGGCAGCTTCGAGCAATCAGAGCGGAGAGAGCAAGAAGAGGTGGTCAGTAACCAAGAGAAACTTGTATACTAGCAGTAGATAAAGTCTCCCTTGTCTCCTAAAGTGAAGTCAGAACAGCAATGTATTTGGTAATAGTCTTTATTTACCTTCCCTACATCTTGAAAAGTAATTATTGTGGTGAGAAAACCCCTTTAAATATCTTTATAGCAGTCAGAGCTTTGCTTTTCTCATATATTGTATAAATAATATAAATCTGTCTCCCTGCAGATACCACTAGAGGGAGTTGCTTTCATACTCATATTAAATGGATCTCAGTAATAAAATATAATACAGTAGATGTCTTAGCTCCCTCCAATAGTGGCTGCAGGTAGCCGCATTTTTAGGACTTATGTCTCTGTAGGGGACTTGAAGCGCTGGACCGTGGAGAAGCTTGTGTCGCCATTTCCTTCCCTCTCACCTCTCACCGCCACTGCTGTCTCCATGGCCAGCGCGCATGTACCCGTTCCATAGGACACGTGTGCGATGGCTCTCTGGAATTTAAAGGACCAGTGCACCGTTGTTCTCCTATCACCAGGCCCTGGTCCTTTATTAGGTCACTTTCCCCTAGTCCACCTGCTAGTTTGTTGGTGTGCTTTCCTGAGAGTTGTTGAGCCATGTTTCATTACCCTGTGTTTGACCTGTGCTCTGGACCTTAATTTCGTTTGGCCTGCCACCTGCCCGGGCCATATAATCCGTACACTGACTACAACTTGTCTGCTTCTTTGGTACCACGCAGTACCCCGACTGTCACCGCGAGTGGTCACGTCAGGGACAGCAACCTGGGAGTCTCCCGCGGCAAATCCCAACCTGCCTTGCGGCGGCGCTGGTGGAGAACCGGGGGGCTCCTTAGACCCTGCTCCCTTCTGTGGCTCGTACCGTCTCTCTTGGTGACCCAGAGGATCCCCCACTCATCCTCCGTGATACTCACTATCACTGAAACACAGCTCCAACATCTGTAAGGTATATAAAGAAATTAATCAGCACAGAATGTTGGATCTAAAACGCACATGATGTTAAACGGTGAAGATTTACTTTAAGCATTTATATACTGACTGATTTTGCCTTCTTTGGATATAAAGAGTAAGCAATGATTTTGGTTAAACCCGTCGCACTGGGATAATGAAAGGAGTGGAAAATGGAACACAATGTACAGTACAGGGCGATAACAGTAATTTAGGAAGCATTTCATCTTTAAGGTTAGCATTTAATGTATCCTAATCGTTTTCATTTATCTGATCCTTAAGCAGTCTCATATCATTGTGCACAATGGGCCTGCCAGACATGGATTCAATTAGGGCACCGTAATGGCGATTGGTAAGAGGATTGCTTTGTTAATAAGAGTAGATGATACTGAGATAATTACAGACAAATAAGATTCTTTTCTATTTTTACCTGGGGATTGAAGCAATCACTAAAACTTTTAAAAATGTTTGGATTGAAAACAGTAGGAGGTGGGTTTGTCGTACTTAGTTGTGCTATGGACTCCTCTGAAGTTAAAAGGGATGTTCCCATCTCAGACATCAATAAGATATGCCATAAATAGTTGTTAGTCTCACCAGGGACCTGTAGATATCTTGAGAATGGCCTCTGAAAGTCACTGTACAAAAGGAGAGCTGGCTGTGTTTGCAATTAATTTTAAGCGCAAGCATAATCACCTCTCTGTTCTGCATATAGACTTTCACAGATTCGTTCTTTAGATATTTGCAGGTCCCAGAGGTGGGAACCACATCGATCAGACATTTATCAGTAAATTTCTGAGATGGGAACACCCCTTTAACACACAACTACTATGTAATTAAGGTTTATTTTGTCCCCATTGCATGTGTCTTTTATAAATATTAGAGTAGAAACAATGAATATATATAGAGTATATAATTCGAGACCATCAGAGTGGGGTCAGATGTTGTATAAGCTGATAGCCACAGTGCACATGGCTCTCTATTAATTTTTACTGGCCTCCTGATTTTGAAAAATCATGAAGTCAGTAATGAAAATGAAAGAATATCATTATTGGTTGCAGTTATACAGCCTACAAAGCTGGAAGACCATTAACAGACAACAGAGGACCATGTTGAAGAGCATGTCCATGTGGTTGCCTACCGAATTGCAGCAGACCACTGCTGTCCAGTTTAGGCAACGTGTGATCCTATTATAATGATAATAATAATAATCTTTATTTATATAGCGCCAACATATTCCGCAGCACTTTACAATTTGTTGAGTGTAGGTACAGACAAAAAGACAGACTTTGCACAATGAACAGCTACTTACAGATAAGACACAAGGTGTGAGGGCCCTGTTCGTAAGAGCTTACAATCTATTAGGGTGTATGGGGGAGACGAAGGGTAAGAAGTGCTAGATTTAGAATGCTCCAGCCATGTGACATAAATATGGGGTTGTTTTATGTAGAATTCGGATTAACCTGCCACCCTGACAGTACATCTGTGTACAGATAAGTGCCAAAAATGAGATGAGTGCGCTAGGGAGTGAGTGTGTGTGTGGGAAGGGGGTTTAGCCATTAGGGATTCTGGTAGGCCAGAGTAAGAAGATGTATTCTCAGGGCCCTCTTAACCCTATGCCTCAAATGAATGTCAAAATTGGCACAAAACGGGGGGCGTGGCTTGGACGCTGACTGAGATGTCCGCATGAGTTGGTAGCTCCGGGGACTCGCTGTAGTTTGCGGGGGCAATCCTACATCATCCTGGCAGGGCAACCACAGAAGCAGCCTCTCTACTCACCAGGGACTCGGGAGAGAAGTTTGGAGCGGCAGCCGTCCCTATTTCATTACTTCTCACCGCGATCTGAGGGCCTGGAGGGCTTGCGGCCTAACCCGGAAGTCACCGCGGTTCCCGCTGGAGCGGATACGGGCCTGCAAGGGCATTGTGCACCACACCGAGCCGGACGGAGCGCAGCAACGGCTACAGGACTACCTTCTCTCCCTCAGAGGAACCGCTGGCGGTACCGACGGGCAGACCGACATCAGGCGCGAAGGAGGAGCGCAGTGAGTAGGAGCTCTGACGGAGGGGACTGGCGGGCCTCCTACACAGCTACAGAGTGTGCTGAACGGCCGAATCCTTTGGGGGGTGCCCTGGGTGTCTCTCTGGGCCCTGCGGCTCTATCCAAGGACACTGGGGTGCTCTACCAAACGCCACAGAGCACTAGGCCCACTGATCAGGGGACTGAATTACCTGGCTGAGGTACTCCTGAATCCCATATACATCGGGACACTGACTGGAGAGGGGTTCCTGTACTGATAGATCTGCAGGAGGGATTGCAGCATGTGGAAACATCCACCCCGTGCCCCAGATTGGACCCCAGCTGTCACACAGGAATCTGGCATACTCGTGCTTTGGGGAGCCCTATATACAGTCCAGAACATCCTTGTGACATTCCTGCACCTCTCCATCTAGCCACTCTTGTAATGCCATCCAAGGGACAAAAAATGAAAGGGGATACCTTGTCAGATGATCTCACTGCTACTAAAGCGGGTACGGACCGACATTCCTTGGATACTCTTACATCTACAATGACTGACGAGACTCTACCATTACATAACCAGAGAGTTTACCCTCTGAAGCCACTCTGGACTGGCAATCGCTCCTTAGAGATCTTCCTGTTAGGAATGAACTAAAGAGTCTTATAACAGATGTCAAGGAAGCTTTTAGAGCGGAATCCGCTGCAATCTGGATGGAAATAAAGCATATAGGAGAGAGAGTCGATTCTATTGAATCTGCCCATGATCACACCAGGCAATATGTCTCATCCTTGCAAATGGCTGTGTCCACTCAAGCTAAACTCTTGCGGGAGACCAATCGCCAAATAGAGGACTTAGATAATAGAGGACGGAGGAACAATCTCAGAGTTAGAGGGGTCCTGGAAGCTACAGGAGAAGAGAATGTGTTGGAGGAAATTTTTGGGACTGTTCTGGGTGACTCGGGCCCAGTCAATATAAAAATGGATAGAGCTCATAGGGCTCTTAAACCCAAGGGGTCTGTCTCGTACCCACGTGATATTATCTGCTGCATTCATGATTTTCGACTCAAAGAACAGATCCTAATGAAAGCTAGGCTCCAGAGATCTCTTCATAAGGGCGCAACCATACAAATATTCCCTGATCTATCATGGATAACCTTACAGAAGCATCGACATCTCAGACCCCTACTGGACATTCTGAAGGAACACTCTATTCCGTATCGGTGGGGTTTCTCCTTCACCCTACACGCCACAAGGAATGGACGCTCTGCAGCTCTCCGCACCTTTGAAGATCTCCCACTTTTCTGCTCCACGTTAGAGATTCTATCGGCCAAACTTGCTGATTGGGAATTGAGGACTCCGCCCCCTGCTCCACTGCCTGAATGGCAGTAAGCACAATCTAGAAAGAGAAGATCTCCTCCGCGGGTTCCCGGGAGATCCCTAGGGGACGTACCTCGCTGCCTGACACTTGACTTGCTGCGGGCCGAGGGCAATAGTACCCCTTTAGATCCTCTTTCCGTCCCTATCCTCTCTCATGAGGCATGTAGAGGACTGCGTTATTAATGCTCACTGAGGTTATATATATATCTTCTTGAATTCCGGACATTTAGTCTGGTAGTCAGAGGTTGCTCGCACATATGAGTCTCTGTTATGGTTACTTAATGTGAATTTTTTGCATACTGTTTTATGTCTTGCATATCATTTTTCTATGCTGGAAGGATTGCCCCCCTTATCAGCATTGGGTGGATCTTTGGGAATCTCGGTGCTGTTTGGTTCACATTGTCTTTTATAAGGTCCCACGGATCCACCCTTGTTCTTTTAAGCAGCAAATTTCCATGGACCTATTAGTGCTCATTGCCTGTCATTTGGTCCGTTTGGCCTGATACCCCTGAGGTGTCTACTTGTAATTACAGTGCTCCCACTTGTCTTTGACGGGTGGGACTATTGGTTTCTCTCTCGATGCCTTATAGTAGTATTCACCCCACCAAGACTGATACGCCCTGGTACCTGTTGGAATTTTTCTATGCTGTTTTTTATATGTAATGGTCTCATGAACCCCCTTTGTCTACCTTATGTCTCCCCCTATCTTTTGATTGGGATCAGCAGTGGTGCAATATTGTTCACAGCTACCAATGGGATTCCAATGATTAAGCTTTACTCTATCAACGTCAAGGGCCTCAACTCTAATTTGAAGAGAAAACTCCTAATTGGGGATCTCAGAGCCAACAAACCTGATCTGGTATTTGTACAAGAGACACACTTCAATAGGGAAGGGCACTTTAATTTCTTGAAACATTTGTACCCAGTATCTTATGTCGCATCTCAAGATAGGAAAAAAGCGGGGGTGGCAATATTACTTTCAAACACATGTCCCATATTGATAACAAACTCCATAGCGGATCCAGGGGGACGTTATTTAATACTTGAAGGGACCCTGGGAGGATCCCCTATCTTGTTGTGCAATGCATATGCTCCCAATGTCGGCCAGTTGACTTTTCTGAGGCGACTATTGACTAAGCTATCACGTTTTCCTCCATCGGCAGTGATTATTGGGGGGGACTTTAATTTGGTCTTCTCGGATACTTATGACAAACTATCACTAAGACCCTCAGTAACTGTGGAGGCACAGCAGGCAATCTCAAGGGGATATAGACAATTAATTCGTAAGTCTGGTCTGTTCGACTTGTGGAGGATTGCTCACCCGTCAGAAAAGGTTTTTACCTTTTTTTCCAAACCACACCAGTCCCACTCCAGAATTGATTATGTCTTTGGAAATATTTTAGCTTTAAGGATGATGGAATCGGCGGATATTGGTACAATAACTTGGACGGATCATGCCCCAGTTAGTGTGGTGTTTCGATGTGCGAATTCCTCTACTCGGGTCTGTCATTGGAGGCTCAATGAGTCCCTTCTTAGGAACCCGCTATACAGGGAGGAGCTGAGACATCACCTCATAGAATACTTTGAGATTAATGAAGGTTCGGTCTCATCCCCGGCAATACTTTGGGAGGCCCATAAAGCCATGTTTCGGGGCAAGTGTATAGCACTGGGCACTCTCCTAAAAAAGACCGACAAAAGAAGTGGAATGGGTATAACATAGAATTGCAGAGGCTGGAGAATGGTTTGGGGGAGCGACTGGATAAATCCACTTTGAGGCGCATAGTATATCTAAGATCTAAATTAAAGAGCATAGCAATGTTCAGAGCGGAAAAGGCGTTAGCTTTCACTAAGCAGAAATACTATAAAAGAGTTAATAAAGCCCACACTCTCTTGGCCAAAATGCTGAGGGATGATAGAGCGCGCTTTAGTCCGCATGCCTTACGTAATAATACGGGTGTGCCGATTTATGATTCTAAGTCTATAGCGGATATATTTCATGAATATTTCGCTAATCTCTATAATATCCCGAGTACTTTGTCCAGTGATGACATTGATTGTAATAGGGTATTGACAGACTTTTTGACCGAGTGTGGTCTACCACGTCTTTCACCAGAGGCTTTAGATTCTCTGAATGCAATGATAACGGAGGAAAAAATTTCAGACGCTATCAGGAATCTCCTCTCTGGGAAAGCATCGGGTCCGGATGGGCTTACTTATCTTTACTATCAGGTTTTTCAACCCCAGCTACTTCCAAATTTGATGACGTTGTATAACTCCTTTCTACAGGGTGCCACAACTCCCGAGTCGATGTTGCATTCGTACATCACTTTAATTCCAAAACCGTGGTGGACCCCCTGGAGTGCGGTAGTTATAGACCCATTGCATTATTGAATGCAGACATGAAAATCTCTACAAAAATTTTGGCAAATAGACTATCTGCTTTCATGCCGCAATTGGTTCATAAGGATCAGGTGGGGTTCATCCCGTGCCGGCAGGGGGGGGGGAACAACACCAGAAGAGCCATTGACCTTATTGACCTCGTGAATAGGAGAGGGGATTATATGCTCCTGTTAAGCCTTGATGCGGAAAAGGCATTTGATCGCCTAAACTGGTCCTTCATGTTCCATACTTTACGGGCTTATGGGATCAGGGGTCCCTTTATCACCGCACTCCAGGGGCTCTACTCTAAACCGTCGGCTTCCATTAGACTACCACACGCTTTATCATCCAGAATAACTATTAGTAATGGTACTGGACAGGGCGGCCCCCTATCTCCACTTTTGTTTGCCCTCTGAATTGAGCCCTTAGCTGCGGCAGTTAGGTTAGCGTCAGACGTTAAAATGGTCTTGGTAGAAGGAAGGGCATTTAAAATATCGCTATACGCGGATGATGTATTGTTAACGCTCACTGACCCAATCACGACTTTACCTAACCTCCACTCCCTTTTAAATAGATTTAGTGCCCTATCAGGTTATAAAATAAATACGGCAAAAACAGAAGCATTGTCTATTGGCATTCCAAGAACCTTGGTTGATCATCTCAAGGTAAATTATAACTATCGTTGGAAGGAAGATTCACTTAAGTACCTGTGGATTTTCCTGACCTCGGAATTCTCTTCCCAATATAAGCATAATTTTCTGAAATTAATTACAGAAATAAAACAGCTATTGGACCGGTGGAATAAATTGGCTTTATCCCTATTCGGCCATATCGCAGCCATTAAGATGTCGGTTTTACCAAAATTAATGTATTTGTTTGAGACGCTCCCAATCCCGGTACCATTAGCAACTCTGAGATCTCTGCAAGTGGACTTTATCCATTTCGTATGGGCTCGTAGGAGGCATAGGATTTATAGGAGTGTGTTGCTGGCAGGGAAAAAGCATGGTGGGCTCTCGGTACCAGACGTTGCTAAATATTATTGGGCGACACAGTTGAGGGTCATTCCAGCTTGGTCACAGCTATATGCATATACCAGATGGATGGAGCCTGTACACCCCAATTCATTGCTCTGGGCAACTACTAAAACTAAAAGAGAAGCCCCATTGTTGCACTCCATGTCTTTGACGAGAGCTATTTGGCAGAAATGCTATGATAAGTTTGGGTTGTGCACTAGAGCGTCTTCCATGACGTCCTCCTTGTTCCATCCACAGTTAGGAGGGGGTCAGATGGATGAGCGATGGCGGCCATGGTATCAGAACCAACTGTTTCGCTTTGCGGACATAGTGGACCCACGAACTTTAAAACTAAAACCCTTTCAGGAACTACAAGCTCAGTTTGGGTTACCATCCTCAGGCCTCTTTTCGTATTTACAGATTAAACACTATATGGGTTCGGTGCTAGGCGTGGATGGGGTTTCCAAACCCTCTACCTTTGAACAGATTTGCCGAGCAGGTACCTCTACTAGGGGGCTGATTTTGGCTATATATCAAATACTGATATCTCCCAGCCAGGAGTCGCCGGCACCGCACGCATATATGTCCAAGTGGGAAAGGTTCTTGGGACTGTCCTTGTCGCAGGAGGAATGGCAAAGCATTTGGCTTCAGGCTTCTAGGTCCTTAGTCTCCATACAGAATAAAGAAAACCAATTTAAGTTATTGATGTACTGGTACCACACACCTGCTCTCTTGTACAGGTTGAATCCTTCTCTCCCAGATGTGTGTTGGAGGTGTGGGGAATCTGGAGCCGATGTCCCACATGTGTTTTGGGCTTGTATCAGGATAGCTCCTTTTTGGAGGCAGGTTCAGATGTTGGCTTTTGAGATCCTTCAGGTTTGGGTCCCTCTTACGCCCCAAAACTATATTTTGAATGTCCCATTCCCTTCCTTGGGTCGTAGACGGGGTAGATTATTTCTATATATTGTAACTGCGACCAAATGTTTGATTGCCAGACACTGGAAACAGGCCCCTCCCCCCTCTGGAGAGGCTTTATGTTCACGTATCAAGGAAAATAGGGACATGGAATATCTTACAGCCCTTAAAAAATGATGAGTTGGAGTCCTTTGATGCGGTTTGGAAGGTCTGGGAGGACTATTGTACTCTCCAGGAATTTTGACACGATATATTTGCTACATAATCCCACACTGCTGATCTACTTCATTGAATAACTGTTTTTCCCTTCTGTATCTTGTCTCTTCTGGTTCCCCGATTGCACAGTTCGTATATCGTTTTTCTTATGATTAATCGCATCAATTCGTAATAGTGTTGAAGATATCTGCTGTAGTTAATAGGTGATGTTTATACACTGAGGTATAAATTCTATGTAGTTATATATTATGTAATGTGCATGTTATGTGTTATTGTGTTGACATTTGAACAAAAAGGTAATAAAAATACAGTTAAACAAAAAAAAAAAAAATGGCACAAATTTGGACCAAAACAGGAACCTCTTCATTGGAGCTAATTTAAATAGATTTTTTTAAAAAATAACAGCTAAGGAAAGCTGGAAAAGAGCCTGCAGCACCACAAAAGATTTAAGAAGAGGATTGTTCCAGTTTTGTGAGAGACTATGACCTGCCCACTAATTCAATTATGTTAGAGAAGACAGTGTTGCACACAAGTGGGTGGTCACATTCTGATAATAAAAGCTTGCAGTGCAACATCTGAAGTAACGCCTGGCTTCCCAAGGTTACCCCTATGTTTTTGGAACCAAAGATAACCCCAAAAACACAATGAAACCCTAACCCTCGCTTAGGTTTAGGATTATGACTGTGGTTAGCAATAGCGATAAGGCTAGAGATAAGTGTTAGAGAAGAAATCCGTGATCAGGAAATCCTGAACCTGAATTTTTTCACAAGTGTAGTTGAATCAATGTTTAACCAAAGAGGGCCCTACTATTATTTGCCCTATTCTAATTTCCATGCCTTTTAGGTTATTTTCTCACACTCTTATTTGCTTAAGTTGTAGGCTTTATGGAAATAGGATCCTATAACTAGTTTTCGACACCCAATAAAATAAGCAGCAAGTCTGGATGGGACCCATAGCAATTGCATGGGTAGTCTCAATGGTATGAACATCAGTGTGTTTAGTCTTTTTGGGGACAGGGTTTAGTCAAAGGTATTTTGGATTTTCATTCTGCCTTAAGTGCTTTGATCTCTCCATCTTTGTACTACATCCAGGGTTTCTTTAAAACACAAAAATATAATCATCAGTCATTTTCCTATGAGAACAGACTTAATAGCTGAAAGCATCTGAGAAAAATTAGATTTTGTCTCATGAGGGATAAGAACCAATGTAACTGCACCAAACAAAATGAGGTTGGCACTAGTCCCTGAACTATAGGAGGTACAGAGGAGGTAAATACAATAGGGGCTCATATTCACCATAACCACATAAGAAAATTGGAGAATAAATAATACTACCAGACAGCTATCATTATACAGGTAAATATACTTTACAATTTATAGACTCTAGATCTTTAGATATACTTGCATATGTTGTCATTGATAGATAGGTGGAGGACATTCTGCACTGGAATGCAGGAAACACAAGCTGGACCTTTGGTTGGCAAAAGCCCCAGACCATTTCATAGACCATGCATTAGTAATAGACAAATTATATATGTAGATATTACAATGTAAGTATTATTCTTCATTTATTGGTGCCAGTGCAGTGAGTGCTGTGACTACATAAAATATTTGATCCTGCCTTACTTGGCAAACTGTGTGCCATATAAAGGTTCATCATAAATCTCTTTGATTCCTACTTGAACAATGCTCTAAAAAGAAGACGGGGAGGAAGTTGAGAGGAGCAAGATTGTATACTTGGCGGTATCAAGACTAGATTAAGGAACTTGATTTATACAGTCAATGTATTCTTACACTTTATATGAAGAATATAAATAACATATCCTTGAGTTTGGCACATATATCCTGTACCAAATAACCGTACCCATATGGTGCTGATTTAATGCTGCCAGACAGTCTAAAACATAGTGTGTGATACAGTGAAATGCTTAAAAGCTGTTTTCAAATAATAATACTATATTGTGCCCCATTAATACCACCAAACATTTATTCTTTTTCTAGAAAGTAGGGATGTCACTTGTATATGTGTTGTGTACCAAACTACAGTTCTCATATAGTGCCTATATAATATACTATAGTGTGCAATATAGTGAAAACTTATTATACAGTTCCCAAAAAACAGTATTATACAGCATAGTGCCCAAATAATACTACCATTTAATGCGTAAAAGGCAACACTGTTGGCTACATGGGTCAATAGAGTTTTATTATCTGATACATTGATGTCATATTGATAGGACATGCCATCAATGTAAGGTGTATGTTCCACTTCTGGGGCCCGCACCTACCTTACGAATGGAGATATAGCCCCACTTGTATGGTTACTTCCCATTCATTTTTGTAGGAGTTAGGAGTACAGCTGAATGCAGCAGCTGGGCTGTGTTTGTAACTCCCATTGAAATGAATGGAGAATAACCAAGCAGGCACAGTCACTTCTTTAATCTAAGCTGGGAGTTTCCAGGGCCAATTCTTGAGATGCAGACTTACACCTATCTCACTTTAATGGTGTATCATATAGATATGGCATCAATGTATCATATGGTAACACCCCTTTTAGTATCACAACGAAACCTAAGAGAAACCCAATGCTTACCAAATTTGAGGTGGTTGTCACAACTACCATCTAAAATGCCCCTCATGAGTTTAGAAGAATGGAGCTCTATCATTAAGACCACAAAGGAATCCTTCAGCTTAGGGCAGCAGGGAAATGTGTCATGTTACTACTCTCAATTCAGTCAAATGGCTTAGTGTGGTCATGTTAAAGATTGAAGGACATTCTGTTTAAAACTAGCCCAGAAGCAGGGCACTAAAGAAACCATTTAGTGGGTGTACTTGAACCCTTTAGATCAAATTTGAGAGAACATTGTGCAGATATCCTAACTTATACACATCAAATACAGCAACTTTCGGCTTGCCATTTCCTTTTCGACAAAGACAGCGGGAAAGGGTAAGATCCAGATACAGAACGACTTTCTCTCCGCTTTCCCCAGAGGATGCAGCCAGTGCTTAGCAGAGGTATTGGCTTCAGCACAAAGAGCAGGCACTATCTTGGATTCGGAGCTCCATTGTGCATCTCCACACCACTTTGTTCAGCAACTCATTGGCGGTGGCACAGCTCTAACAGCCCTACCTATACACCCTAGCTTTTAAGGCACTCCAATGGCCCAGGGAGGGCAACCATATTACTGATATGGCCATCAGAAAATGAGTAGGACACCCCCGTCCTATTCCAAGATGAAATGGTCCTACAGATTGGTGCAACACACCAAGAAAAACTAAAATTCAGTATACTTATTGAACTGCCTGAGGGTAGGATATGACACAAATATTCAAAGAGTTAATTCTTGTATCATGGCTCTTCCCTCAAGCCCTATACATGGCTGAACAGGATGTGAGTTTAGCCTAAATTATTCCTTTAAAGGGGTTTTGCCATGAAGTAAAATTGACGTGGGAAGTTTGTAAATGAAATAATAAACATTTTCACCATTCATCATTATAAAAAATTCTGCACCGTTTTTGTTTTAGCTGCTCATTTAGTGATCCATTGTTTACAGCTCGTCTCCAGGAGATACGACCAGGGCTGAGAGCTTCTCACTCCTGGTCGCACATGCTCAGACATCACCTCTCCTCTCAAGCAGCTACTGAGTGTTCAAACCCCAGGTGCTGTCATTCTACTCCCTTCCTCTGTACGCCTTAGTAATTAGTCAAACAGTGCAAATAAATTGAAAAAAGAAACCTCAATCAGGTTTGTGCATTGATAAAGAGAAATAAAATCCACAGATTTGGTTCCTGCAGGGATTTGAACCGAGGACCCTTGTGTCTAAAGGCAAAGTTTTACCTCTGAGCTACATTGTGGCTACTCACAGCTCTTTACATAAACAGACCTTTCTTTGACTAGAGAGAGGAAAGGTCTGGTGATGTTATCCTGCTGGGTCACATGATATGCAATTCAAGCAAATCACACATGCCCCCTTCTGAGCACACATAGCTGAAGAGCTGGATGCAGGAGGTATGAAATGAGATCGTGGCAAAACCCCTTTAAGAACGTTCACTTGACTTCAATCCCTGATGTTATTTTATGAAGATATTTAGTGGACTCTATACATCACTCATTTCAGATAGAGAGGCATATAGACTTCAAGAAAGATCATTAAAAACACATTAAGAGGATAATTCAATAAAATTCAAGTCCACCATTAGACTATAATGACTTGAATGTTATCAATTGACTTCATAAATCAATATTGTTCAACCTGAGGTTTTCAAAGTGTTGTGCAACTGCAACTTCTAGAGGGTCTTGATGGCACAGTGTTTGTATTAACCCCTTCTGAAAACATTACAATTGAGCTTATTATGAGTTACATCGCCTCATTAGTAGTTTTGGTGTCTTCCTTACATTTATCTTAGCTAATTGTTGAGAAAAATTCCAAAGCCTCCGCTGTTAACACTTCATTAGGTAGAGGAAAGTCCCCACTGAATAACGTTGGAGAGCAGCACTTGATATTATCCCCGGATCTGATCACAGGGAACATTTGCACTGTACACAATCGTTATGCAATTAGAATAAATTAAGAAACATTTTAAGGCTGATTTACTGTATGCAAATGTTTTAATATGTGTTCAGCAGCTGCTACAATTATAGAATTACAAATACAAATTAGCAGGCAGATTTAACCTTGTTATATCAAGCATTACATCTGCAAGCTGCTAAAAGTTTTTAGCGATACTTTCCGAGCAAGCTTCAAACTCACATCTGTCGCCAGGATCTATGTCTTGTTGACATTTAGGTAATTGCATATTGATATATTGCATTTTATGGTTTTGAAAGAGTACATAAGTAAGACTCCTGATACATTTGTAAACAGAAAATATAATTTTGTAATATACAGCTTTCGAAATGAGAAGTTTAAGGCAAAATACTATGCAAAGGAAATGTCCATACAAGTATCATTTACCTACTTTATGCTGATGAGAACGTAAAGGGTGAAACTAATCTATTTACTGGTGGAGGTCATAATGTTCTGAAAATGTCAACTCACTAAAATATGTAGAAAAATGAATTTAGATGATACTTGTAGAGCTGGAGCTCCATGGTGACATTTGGTACCACAATGAAAAGTAGCTGTGAAACCTTATAACAATTTGTTTTAGCAACTCCCTATCCCTGCCTTCTTTGCAATATCTTTTAAGGTCGGTTCCAGACTTCTAGAACCACAACCCTAATTCAAAAATACTTGGGATGTTGTGTAAAATGTAAAGAACACAAGAATGTAATGATTTGGGGATCTCTTATAACCATATTTTATTCACAACAGAACAAAATTAGCCATTTTTCCAATTCATTAAAAAAAATTCTCAAATTGATGGCATCAACCCAAAACCCATCAAAAAGATTGGGACAGGGCCATGTCCCCTTTTCTTTTTTACAGTCGATAAATGTCTGGGAAGTAAGAAAACCAATGTCTGGAGTTTTGGAAGAGGGATGTTATCCCATTCTTGTCTGTTGCAGGATTCTAGCTGCTCATCAGTTCTGGCTCATCTTTGCCAGATTTTTTGATTCCTAATGGCTGAATATTTTCTATGGTTTTCTTGTTGAAATCTTAAATTTTTCTGAAGGACACATTGTTTAAAAGGAAGCATATTTTGGTCTAAAATCTCTGTCATTAGGGCAGTGTGGCTGGTACTACCATATGGGGCCTCGTTATACTTTGAAACAATGGGAGGCCCGCAGTCGCTGGCAGCTACCGTCCCCTTGCTTCACAGTAATGGTAGAAAGAACAGGTTGCAGGCTAGTCCTTTCTACCATATAGGCTCAATTGTATGTGTGTCTTTGCAACCTTCAGAAAATTAAGATGTATGCTATGCGCTGCCTGCCCCTGCCGTATGTTGCTGCGCAGGCAGCGTAATGAGGTGATGTCATTGTGGGCCGAGAGCAGGCAGACTTGCCAGGGAAGTGTGGAGAAGTGAGTAACTAACAGCTGAGGACCTGTATCTATCTACTTATTGGGGGGGGCCCTAATCTGCCTACCTACCTATGGGACCCTAATATACCTACCCTCTGGGGGTTCTTAATCTACCTACCTACCCCTATCTACTAGGGACCCCTATCTGCCTACTTTTTGAGGTCGTTATCTACCTACCTAACTACCTACTGGAGGATCCCTATCTACCTACCTACAAGGGGACCCCTATCTACCGACCTCCTAGGGGTTCCTATTTACCTACCTTCTGGGGGCCTTTATCTACCTACCTACCTACTAGGGGGACTCTAACTACCTACCTATCTTTTGGGAGCCCTACAAGAGGTGGACCTATATACTTACTCAACTACTAGGAGCCCTATATAACAACTACTTCACGGGGGCCTATATACCTAGCTATCAGGGGCCCTATTTACCTAACTACCAGGACACCAAGGGGATAATTATTACCATTTGGGGTATTATGGATGGGGAGTTTGTACATGGAAGGAATAGTCAGGAAGATGATAAAAAAGTGAGTGTTTGTGTCATAAATTCTGCAGAGACGAATGTTGGCCAAGAGAAGTCATCATGGTGGTCTGGAAAAGAAAAGAGAAAGTGATCAACTCATCAGACAAGACGTTACCTGTGAGTCACTAAATGTAATTGCACTGTAATTACTTATATGTATACAGAGCCCCTTTTTTCACTTGTATTAACCATTATATGGTCACTGTATGGTGGAAATATTGGTCTTCATGTAATAGTTTGTATTCAGTAACAGTATGGTGGTGCTATTCAGTATCTTTATGGTGGAGATATGTGGTGATGATGTGGCGGTATTATTTGGTCCTTGTATATTGTTGTTATTGATATTATTGGTCTTGGTATGCTGGTTTGGTCAGTAACATTATAGTGTTATTAGTCACCATATGGTAGTGATATGTGGTGGTGTGATTTGGGCTTTGTATATTGCTGTTGTTTGTCAATATTGGTCTGGGTATACTGGTTTGGTCAGTAACATTCTACATACTTGTATACGTACTGACATGCAGAATATAGATAAACTGTACGTTGTATAATTCAACAAGAACTAAATCCAAAAACAATGGCATAATTGCATTTTGTTTCTTGTTCACCCCATAAATTATTTTTTCTTTTTCTGGGGTGGTGGCGGTTTTGAGGTGGAGGGCAGAGCAACGGGTTTGACGAGGGGCAGAGGGACCCAGACGCTTAAGCTGTTTGCGGCCCTGAAATTTCTGATGGCTACCGTGGTGCTCAGCATTGATAGCGCCTTTCAATATGTGTTAGCTACTATGACATAGGCGCTAATGAAATCCCATACTATTAGAGACTTTTGAATTGTTTGCTGAAAACAACCATTCATTTGATCACAAAACAGTTTTCCGTTTTGCCTCATTCCATTTGAAATGATTCTTGGCCTAGAGAAGATGACAGCATTTCTGGATTGTGTTTATATATGGCTTCTTCTTTGCATGATAGAACTCTAACTTGCATTTGTAGATTGCATGCCAATTTCTGGAAGTTTTTTCGAGCCCATGCAGTGATTTGTTTTTAATGCTCGTTTTTAATGCGATGCACAGTATTGAGTGTTGGCTTTGTCCCATGTACACATGGATTTTTTCAGACTCTTTGAATCTTTTAATGATGTAATGTACTGTACAGTGGGATATTCAAAGTCTTTAAATTTTAAATTGAAGAATATTGTTCTGAAATTGTACCACAAGGTTCAAATTTCATTTTCTATAGATTTGTGAACCTCTGACCATCTTTGCTTCTGAAAGATTCTGGGCAATGTGTATGAATGGGGCTGCGCCAGGTTTCTGGTGTGCTTTGAGCCAAAAAATCTGTCATAGCCCTGTACTACACATGTATGAACTGTCCTACGCCAAAATCTGGCACATGCTGGGACAGACTCAACACTTTTGTATGCGCCAAATCTATGGCGTGTGTCGCGTCAGATTCATATGACATGCCACGTTTATGAATGTGTCATGACAAAATACTGTGCAAAACTGTCATACCAATCCATAGCAATTTGATAGGGGCGAGGCTAATTTTGATGCATACACTTTGGGTGGCATGTATGAACGGTGCTGCTCCAGAAGTGCTCCCATACACAAGTGACACTTTGAAATGCGCCTGATTTCGGGGGCGGGCGGGAGGCAGGGCGAACTAGAACCATATGAAGCTCTAGATTTATAGCTTCGCGACAGCAATTCTAGGCGCATTACTGCTGGAACAGGTATACCACTTTCAAAGTGGTATAACTGAGCCAGAAATGTCATGTTAGTGCTAGAATGTGCATGATTTATGACTCGCTGCATACATGCCGCCTTTTGTGCCACTTTTTAGCATATAAATGTGTCTTAGAACGGGACACAAGTGCTGTGAAATACTTTCATACATTCTGACAAATGCTACAGTAACTTACTGGGAAATACGACTGTTGAGGTGGCAGAACTTTTTATACTTGTCCCCCTAAATCTTTATCTGCACAATAGCTTTGAAGGGGAAGTAGGTGAAGTTTCAGTGTCTCACACCTACCTACCTTACCCTAAAAATTACCTAACCATGCCTTCCTTGCATTGTCATCCCACATTAGCTATAAACTTCAGGAGAAAAAGCTGTTGTTCTAAGTCACAGAAGCTACCTACTTATAGTAATGAGAGCCAAAAGGCCACAACTAATCTGTCTACAGATAGATGAGATATTAAGCAAAATGGTTATTACCTTCACATAGACTAGGGCTCCATGGCCACTTGTGATCCCAGGACGGATCAAGAATCCTTTGGTGAGCCAATTCTATCATGTTCAGTAGTGTTATGCACTTTCATGTGGCATCTTCCATTTTCTTTTAGACATACAAGAAAATTTGTTTGATCATCCCTAAAGTCTAGAAGTGTTTCTGAAGTCCTGGCTAGTGGTTCCCAATCTGCAAAAATCTTAAAATTTGTCCCACTTGTTAGGGTGTATTGTCAGAAATGAGAATGGGTTCCAGAAGAATGGAAATGGAAAATGTTTTTGCTAAAATAACATGATACATCAATTATAGTCATGTAACCCAAGTCACTAGTCTAGTTTCAGGCATTTTCGAAACCTTCCACAGTTGTTTTCATCCGAACATAGATCATTGTATGTAAGTTTTGTAGTCATAATATGACAGCTTAAATGTGGCCATCTCATACCAGGCTGTCACTGTCTATTCCACATTTTGGACCAGAAAGTCTATTATAGTCAAGCTTTCTTCTTCTCAAGTCACCTTGAGATCACCTTGTCAGTGAGGCGATTCGACTAACCACTGTTCTCATCTTTGCAAATTTTTATAATTAACTCCCTTATCAACAAGAGGCTAGGAAGCGCTCAATGACAATTTGTAACATCTGTTCACTGTTTAATGGGGCAGTGCAGGAAAACATCTTTATAACTATAATGCTTGCTTTCAAGAGGTTGTGAATTCTTGTTTTAGTTTGTCTTTTTGTGTGGATTCCCAGCTTGGAGCTGCCTGATTGCTTGTTCTTGGATTATTTTTGGTTTATAGAAAGTCATTGTAGACCATTATCATTTTGCTGAGAGAACCCTCACTGTTGAAATCTAAGTACTGAATTTCCAACTCTTGAGCCCCTACAGGGACCCATTAATGACTATACAGAAAAGAGGGGACTATGTCGTGACCTCAGGAAAGTATAGCTATAAAGCCGGTGAGATGTTATAAATTCTCTGTCTTCACAAAAAAGCTCAGTCATTTTTTTTTTTCATGCCCTGAATTGACTCCTATCTGCCATCTCCGGAGCCCCATCACCATGGATTGCTGAAAGTCACAGACATTATCTCCCTTTAATCAGCTTCTGCAAATGAAGGACGCCCTGTACAATAGAAAACCAGAATAGATAAAGAAAGTCAGCAGATTCTCAGGTCTGTTACTTATCAGCATCCCTCTCCATAAAAGATAAAGTTCTGCGTACATATTTATTTTATATTCAGCTCACGGCATCTACTTATCTGAAAACAACATCATTTGCTTCTACTCTGTAACTAGAACACCATTGACAATGATCACCTATGTGCCATATGTCAGATAACAAAAAGAAATATATTAGACTGCTCGAAGTAGGCCTCAAACGTGTGTGGTGATATTAACCCCAGCTATGAGTTTGTGGTGGCAGAGTTAAGGACCTAGGGGTTAATATGGAGCAGAAAGAAAAAAAGTAGTGGAACCGGACGCATGCTAGTATAGTCCGAGTTGACTAGGGAAGAAGAAAAGAGTTGATAGCCTATGTTGGGGAGAAGGGGTTAAGCCTGGGTGTGAGAAAGCCCAGCAGAGGATGGATGATATATAATGTGGGGCATTGGTAGGTACAGTATGGGGCATTTGTAGGTACAGTATGGGGCATTGGTAGGTACAGTATCCCATCTTTGAAACATGAAGCGTGAGGGAGACAAGTTTCTTCCTGTGTGCCCTGAGATAGCAGTGTGCAGAGTACACTGTACAGACATGGGCTCAAAAAGGGAGTCCTTGGAGATGGTAAATTCTGTTGAGTGGTGCACACGAAGAAATAGCGTGCACCATATTGTAGAGAGATTAAGAAACATGAGCTTGCTGAAGAAAATACTAAGGAACATTTGGTTAATTTATGCTGGTGCCCTTGGGTCAATGAGAGTGACTAAGGTTAATTATCATTATGTTCAACAGATTGGTGCAATGTGAGTGGTGGTGTCCCTCTATCGCCATATTTACAATGTTGATATTTATCTTGATGTGTCTTGTATTTAGAATGTTTTTTAAATTGACATTTTATATGTCTCCACTGTTTGTTCCTGTTCTGTGAATAAGAGAAGACGTTTCACAGGCCGGTGAGTGCCATGGGAACTTTTCTACATACTTCCAGTTTATTTACATTGATATTTATATTTTTATTCTTCTTCATGTAACAGTCTTTTAATAAAATTGATTGCTGTGGCATTTGTGTTTTGTCTTAGGAAAAATCAGGGGTTGGGTAACAACCAACTTTAGGTCTTATCTATAAAATCAATGCACACACAGTCCATTGTAAAGCTAAACATAGGAAGGTTTTACTTGCTAGAGACACTCATGCTTGGTGGTTACAAAGAACATATATTCAGGTTCAATAACCATGGCTGTTCTCACTAGTAGGTACAAGGTTTAGTTACAACACTTGCAGTTGACAGTTTACATGCCATTTTGTCAGATATCAGTCTCACTCTCTAGATCCTTATGCCAAGGGCTCTGGTTACCTCCAGTCCCTGGCTCTTGCTTTAGCGGCTATTCATTCTCAGTTTCAGGAGGGAATTAGAGCAGAGGTGGAGGAGGAGGTTTTTTGAGTGGGGGAAGGGGTTAGATAGGAAAAGTTTAGAGTGAGGGAGGGAGGTTATTGTAGGGGATATGGGTTTAAGTGCTGGAGCGGGTGTACAGAGTGGGGGAGGTGGGTTATAGTGAGAGAGTTGTGTAACAGTGGGGGAGGGGAGTTATAGTGTGGGAGGGGGTTTCAGAGTGCGGTGGAAGGTGTGTTCATAGCGGCGAAGGGGTAATTCAATATGAGGGAAATGGGTTATAGTGAGGAAGGGTATGCTCAGAGTGCGGGAGGGGCAGTTCAGAATGGAGGATGTAGGTAATAGTAGGGAAGGGGAGTTAGAGTGAGGGAGTGGGTTTTAGAGTGGGGGAGTGGAATTCAGGGTAGGGGAGGTGTGTTAGAGTGGGGTAGTTCAGAGTGAGGGAGGTGGGTTCAGGTACATTCACACAATGGATTTGGACGGTGAAAATTTAAGTGCTGACTGTCATATCTTGATCATAAAATCCGCGTCAGTAAGTGTGGATTTTAGATGAGGATTTGATGCTAATTTTCAGAGGCAGATTTCCAGTCTCTTATATTCTTTAATGTGAGGTGAGTATTCAGCAGAATCCTACTCAAGAATTAACATCTCAATTTCTTTCCAGCATTGCAAATTTTTAGCATGTGTGAATTACAATGCTGATTTTCCTCAGTAAATAGCAGATTGCAGTCGGATTGAATGCTGATTCTGAGGAAGATTCTGCCCCAGAATCAGCATCCAAATCCATTTTATAGTGGAGGAGGGGAGTTAGAGTGGAAAAAGGGGGGTTAGAGTGGAGGAGCAGGTGGGTTATAGTGGGAGAGATGGGTTAAAGTGGGGGGGGGGGTTCGGGTGGGGGAGTTTTAGGGGGGATGAGGATTTTTTTGGTGGGAAGGTGGGTTAGAGATGGGGTGGAGAAGAGAGGTGTTTCTTGGGGGTGGGGGGGGAAAAAGGGGCGGGTTTGGAAAGGGAGAGGGGTCAGAAGGGGGGGAAGGGGACACAGTCTAGCAGACTGAAGCCAAGAGGGCTTCCTTTCCCCTACAGTAGACACCCAGCATTGCCTGCTGTGAGGGATGTCACCAAGCTTACCTGGGCACTAGATAGGCTACCCAGCATCTGAGAAAGCTATGTGATGCCCCTTGCCCCAGGGTTTCTGTAGGTTTTTAATTTTTTTTTTTTAGAGAATTTCTTTTGGAAAAACGATGGATTCTTGGATAGGTCGATCAGTTTGGATTTTTTTTTTTAAAATAAAAGGTTAATTGGGTGGTTTTGGGAATTTTTTTTTTAAAATAAGTGTCTTTTTTCTTTTTTTTCTCTTTTTTTCAGTTTTGCGATGGAGGCCTTAAAATGGCTTCATTTATTCACGGGGGTTTTTAATTAAAGAAAAGGATCCAATGCTGGCCGAGTTAGTCCAAAAATCCAGAAACCCAAGGGGGAAAAAAGTTAGAAAGATATAAACAATACAAAAAAATCCATCTGAAGGCATGGTTTTGCCTCTGATTTTTTTTGGGTGCCCGGGGGTTTGGGGTGGGGTTTATTCAGTCCTATGGGTGGTGATATGGGGGGCAGGGATGGGTGGCCAAATTATTCAGTACTATTGGGGGTGTTTATTTTTGGTAATAGTGTAACGGTTTTTCAGCACTATGCGGGGTGGGAAAATGGGTGATAAAAGGTGGTTTTGGTGTTGTTTTCCCCCCCCGCGGGTTGTGGGGGGATTGGGTTCACGAGGGGTGGGGATTTTTCAGTCACTATGGGATGGTGATATGTGGTTCTGGTGTGGCGTATTATTTAAATCTTTTCCCATAGCGGTATGGAAGAAAAATTAGATTTCCTACCTAAGGAGGGACCTTTTTTAACATAAACGCCCTAAGAGGGGACCATTACTTGGATACCCTAAATTTTAAGAAGGGGACCTTTACCTACTTTGAGGGGGCTTATTTACCTACCTACAAAAAGGGGGCCAAATATCCTCTTTAAAAATTTTTAAACACTATAAACACTTCAAAAATGTTAACAGTACAAAAAATTTTTTCCCCTGCAACCCAAAAGGTATGGTGTGGTGATTTCTGGGGGTGCAGGGAGGGTTTTCAGGCGCAAATATGACCCTGGGGTAAGGGCCACAGGGCAGTAAACCTCCAGGGAGTTGGTCCTCCCCCCCCAGGACATTGGGCCGTTAAGCTGTGGCTTGTACCCCACCCCCCCTCTCAAATACAGCCCCCCCTATCATGCATATCCATGGGAAGTCTGTCAGAAGAAAGGAATGGGTAAGGGAGCTGTGGAAAAGTGGGGGTTAAGATGTGTGTGTGGAAATTTAAAGAGGGGGGTCGGGTTGGGAGAAAAGTATCTGGTGGGGGGGGGCCCGAAAGGAAAAAAAACAAGGAAGACGACCCTCCAATCAGAAAAGACGTCTGGGATTATCGACTGTAACTAAAAATGGTAGTCCTATTTTGTGAAAGCTTGGGGTAAGGTTGGGTTTTTTGGGGCCTTGGGTAGTGGTAGAAGGGGTTTGGGGTGTGGTATTGGGGGATTTGTTTTAGTAACAGTTTGACGGTAATATTTGGTAATCTGCTCCATGCACGGTGTATTATTTGGTGCCCTATTATTTAGGGTTTTAACTTTTTTTCATTATGGGGGGTTTTCAAAAAGGCAAAATTTGTAGGCATTCTTACAAGGAAGCTGAGGTAATGGAGGATCTTGTGGAATAATGTAAAAAAGGGGAAGGAAATAAATTTTTTTTCTGAAAAATACATTCCCCAGTTCAAAATGTGTTGAAAAAAGCTGTCTGAAACGCCTTCTGAGCAAATTTTAAACAGGGGCCCAGGACCCAGGTTTTTGGACCCTGCAATGCCCCTGATCCCACCTAACCTTTCAAACCCTCTCTTGACCCCCCTTTTTTGTCCAATTATGCCCCCATTATACTTCCATTTGCATTTGGTCTCCTCGAATAGCATGTCTATCTTGAACTGTCCTCTTATCTTTCATCTGATTCACTTCTTGACCTGCTGCAATCTGGTTTCCAATGCCACCACTCTACAGAATCCACCCTAACTAAAGTCACCAATGACCTTAAAACCCCAAAACCCACACCATAATCTGTGCTTTTTCCCCTCAGACCCGTCCTCGCTTTTTACACCCCTCGACGTTTCCCCCCCTGCTTCGAACCCCTCATCCCTCAACTCATGAACTTGGTCCTTTCCTGGACCTCCTCCTAACTCAGTGATTGGACGTTCAGCTTCTCTCACTTTTGCACCACATCTTCCTCTTGCTCTTTCTCTGTTGGTGTCCCCCAGGGGTCAGTCCTGGGTCCCCTACTCTTCTCTATCTACACTCTTGGCCTGGGTCAGCTCATAGCATCACACGGCTTTCAGTACCACCTGTATGCCGATGACACCCGACTTTACATTTCTGACCCAGAAGTTAACTCTCTGCTCTCCTGGATCCCAGACTGTCTATCTCCATATCCTCCTTCTTTTCCTCCCACCTTGTAAAACTGAATTTATCATCTTTCCACCATCCCACTCTATCCTCCACCTGATGTATCTATCACAGAAAATGGCTGTACCCTTTCACCAGACCCACTAGTCCATTGCATTGGGATAACCCTTGACTCCTCTCTATCCTTTGAACCACAGATCCAAGCCCTTACCTCCACCTGCTGCCTCTACCTTAAAAACATTTCTTGAACCCCCTTATTCCTTAACGTCGATACTACAAAAATGCTGGTCCATGCCCTTGTCATCTTCCACCTAGACTACTGAAACATCCTTCACTGCAGCCTCCCATCTAGCACCATTTAAATCATCCTCACCCTGGTGCCCGTCTCATCCACCTTTCTCCTTTGCATCTCCCAATCCCTTCACTGGCTTCATTGCCCAACGAAATTAGTTAGTTACTAACCATAACCTCTCCCCTCCATACATCTCTACCTTAATCTCTAGATACCTTCCCTCACGCAATCTCTGCTCCTCACATAACTTTTTTCTCTCCTCTCCTCTTGCCAGCTCCTTACACAACCGTCTCCAATACTTCTCTCCTGCTTCCCCCCTACTCTGGAACTCATTACCCCAACACATCAATCTCTCCTCCACTTTCACTAGCTTCAAAAACAACCTGAAAACCCATCTCTTCAGGATAGCTTATAACTTACTGCTGCCCCTACACCACCCCAGAAAGGTGTCTGCACCCAGAAATACTATAGCTCTCCCTATAATTTAACATACATCTGTGTATTTGCTACATTTTACATTTTCACATAGGCTTGGCAGCAAACAGCAGCTTGTACTTCCGGTTTTACAATCTTTTCACAATTTTTTTTAAGTTTCTGATAATTCTTAAGTTTTATTTTTTGTCAGAAACATAATGTGACTTTACATTACTCATGCTGTTCACACATTGATCTATGTGAGTAAGAGCTGCAATTCTATGCATCTGTTTTTTTCTTTAGTTTATATTGTCTTAAAGAGAAATATCAGTCTTCACAGATAAAAGCACAATCATCACGTCTGTCTAAGGCTGCTTAGCAGCCATTCACACTGTGTTATACACTACATTTGTGCTTCCATAAAGAAGGTACCCTAACAGATAAAGTGGTCTACCACGCTTTAGTATCTCACACATACAGAGTAAACCACCAGAAAATAGACCATATGAAGTCCAAATTGGGCTACATATGCTCCATTGATCTCTGTGGGACTGTAGCTGCTACGTTGCAGTATCCGTGTAACTTTCTTCACAGTACCCTGATGGAGACCATAGATGTAATGTATTAGAGTATGTGAAGGACCCCTTAAGCCCTTTCTTTATATTTCTTATTCACTTTATGTCAATTTCTGATTTTCTGAAAACGGCCTAGTAATGGTAAGTAGAATAGTCACTGGTGCAATGGAAGTGGTTAGCTATGGAATCAATCTTTCCTTGGTGTCAGTGTTGCAGCTGTACAATCAGGCATCAAATAAAAAGCTATAGCAGGACACTGGTCAGAGTTGTGTCCTACTCCTGAGTGTGGCACTTCTGCTACAGCCCATGCAATCACTTTATATTTATAAGATGCTTTTAGTAGCGGCCATAAACATTCATTGTAAGGGCCTTGCCTATTCCATTGGGAGTACTTGTGGTTTTTGAAAAATCTGGAAAGGTATGCAGGTATTATGTATAGTAAATGTGTTGCATCATGTATTTGTATGTATGTCTGTATAAACTGTATGTATGTATGTATGTACTTATTTGTGAGAATGTTTGGTTGTGCACAGCACTAAATCTAGTCATAATCATGAACCCAAAGCTGGTGATGCCAGAAGGTAGGTGTGAGGAAAATGGTCAGAACAGCTATGATGTTAATAAAGTTTGCTTGTAGCTGTCATAGAAATGTGTCTTCTCCTATTGTTGTGACCCTGTGTATATGCTATATTTCAATGACTAGATGTCAGGGGGGTCTAGGAAGTGTCAATCATTAATACAGTCAGAAAACCAGTTTACACAGCATTTTATCGCCCTTTGTATATACAAACTTCACCAGTATATGATGAGAAAGCCAGGTCAGATGTGCCCCTTGACCTGCCCGGGCCATATAACTCAGATAAAGCGAGGTGATAACCTGGGGTGATAACCTGGCCTGAAAAAGCGCCTGTTACAGGAAAGATCAGAGTCCAAATAACCTGGTCAAATTGAAGAATAGTCTGTGGATGCCATCTAGTGTGCAAAGTGAGTAACACTCCTCATTAAGGATGAGTTGCGCGATCCACCTTATTATATTCCTAGCCAATTAGGTACAAACTAATTATCATAAACAACTGATGGAAAGTTTGGAAACTTGAGATGGCTGAGTGACCTATAAAATACACTGACCCAAATCATTGTACACAGTTTGGGGTTCAGTTGCTGATTGAACTGTTTTCCATTTCTTCTTGCCCCAAAGGTTTTATTTTATAACTGTTGTATGTATGTCATTTTATTGTATTTTTGTACTCTATGTAAGCACT
Source organism: Phyllomedusa bahiana (assembly GCA_025379985.1). NCBI lineage: Eukaryota > Metazoa > Chordata > Amphibia > Anura > Hylidae > Phyllomedusa > Phyllomedusa bahiana. The sequence goes on from JAODAL010003027.1 coordinate 158,207, forward strand.
GTAAGTTTTTTCTATTAAAAATTTTACATTTTAATAAACTATCCCTTGTTTGCTCTAAGTGAGTGGAAGTAAATCAATTCCATTACAGTGGCCCCCACATTACCTGCTGGTAAGTGTGTACATGACAGTAGGGAGGTACTGGATTCAGAATAAAACAGAGAATTCTGGGTAGGAATCATCTGCTTGAACTGTGCCATTGTATGGATAGTGAGAAATTTATTTTTGGTTGTATTTCCTGAGAATCTTGCACAATATAGCGACTTTATATAACAGTATTGTGCTAGCCCTGTGTAGTGGTGTTATATTGCTTTATCTGGCAGTATTGTGATATTATCACTATATGATAGTACTAAATCAGAACATCAGTATATGGTAGCACTATATCATATCATCACTCTGTGGGAACACTATATCCTATCACTATATGGTAGCAGTATATCAAATCATCACTATATGGTAGCACTATATCATCACTAAATGGTACCATTAAATCATATTAATATATATGGCAGTGTCAAGTTGGTAATTTAAGGAAAAAAACATCAACAGTCTGTTTCATCATTACATTCTTATTAAGCTCATCAGATAGTTTGTTAACTGCTTTTACTGCTATACATCCTTATCGAAGTATCAGATATCTCTCACACAGCTTTCCTTGAGACAGATGCAGTGTCTGCTAGAAACAAGAGATTTAAGGCCTTCCTCCTCCCCCCAGATAATACAGAGGAGAGTTTGGGAATGTGTCATATCAGCTAATGCTTCATACGTACATGCAAATTATAACTTGTCTCTTAGCGACCGCCAATTAACCAATCATGTAGTGATAACATTTCTATTGGAATGTAATTTACTGTGATTAAACTTCAGATTTCATGTCCCAGCCAAAGCGTATGGGTCATACTTCTCGAGCTCCGGCTGCTGGCAGCAATAATAACAATATAATTCGGAGGAGGCATTTAATTGGATAAAGGAGTGGAACAAAGATAATTTCCACACCTGATTTAATCATCTTGACAGCAGCACTATATCATATTATCACTATATGGTAGCATTAAATCATATCATTACTATATGGTAGCACAATATTATATCACTATATGGTAGCATTATATCATATCATCATTAAATGGTAGCACTATATCATATCACTATATCGTTGCAGTATATCATATTATCACTATATGGTAGCACTAAATCATATCACTATATGGTAGCACTAAATCATCACTATCTGGTAGCACTACATCATATTATCACTATATGGAAGCACTTAATCATATCACTATAGGATCACTATATGGTAGCACTATGTCATCACTGTACGGTAGCATTATATCATATCACTTTATGGTAGCATTATATCATATAACTATAAGGTAGAACTATATCATCTCATCACTATATGTTAGCACAACACTATTATGTGGGCTCCAAACAGCAAGTAAAGCTGCTGCTAAATCAATAGACAGGGGCATTGGTTATTCTCAAAGAACTTAAGGGTTAAAGGTTTATGTTGTACGGATCCATAATTAGGCATCTGTTATAAATTTGTGGGTGCCTCTGATTCCATACCATTTATTTGTATATGTCTGTGTTTGTATATACTGTATGTATACAGGTTTATATATGGATATATTTGTGAGTTTGTTGGACTGTAAATTCCTGTACATAGCACTAAATCTAGTCATAATCATGGACCTAAAGTGGGTGATGCCAGAAGGTTGGGAGGATATGGATTCAGAATAGTTCAGAAGATTGTGGATAGGGATCCACTGTTCGAACTGTGTCTCTGTGTGAATAGTGAGAACTTTATTTTCGGCTGGTTTTCCTGAGAAGCTCTAGAATTTACCATTACCACCAAATATTTGAATTCTAGAATTTTTTATAGTACCTTCATCTGAAGATTTGTTGCCTTTGTAACCGGCTGTTGCACTACAGATGTACACAACAAATGTACATAATACTAATGGGATTTGCCTGCACCGTACTTCTGCTAACAGAACAAAACCCTCAATGCCCTCAGGTAAAAACTTTAATAAGTAACAAGCTCTTTACTGGAATGAAAGGAAGGATTGTTAGAAATAACCGCTGAGTGGCATCTGTACATTCAGAACAATAGACGCTCACGCAACATGTTCCACAACGGTTTTTTTAATGTTTACCCTTTAAGTACTGCTGTTGCTCTAGGACTTGTGAGAATATGTTCCCAAAATCAGACCTGCTGGGTATCCTGGCAGTCTAAAGGGGGCATCAGCTGTTTTCATACAGCCTGTTTTTGATGGTTCATAGACATACATAATAGGATGCCTAAGGGATCATTTGTGTTCTGCTGCTGAAGGTAGCCCATTTTTATGTGGTGACAAACTGCCTGAGAGCCCATTACCCCATTTCCTAGAGGATACTTAAATATGGGAACCCCAGGAGCAAACTAAAACTACTCTGTATAATTTAGCAGTGTGTGAAGGTATTCACTTACAGTATTCTGTAGAAGCAATCTGGCAATATTACCTGCTCTCTGTGACTGGTATTTAAAAACTAAAAATTATTTGTGAATATGATTACATCATGTGGACTTTTTAGGACAGGATTTGCCTGCACCATATAGCGATATCATATGGACTTTGAATGGATTCAATAGGGGCATCCTGTTGTTTTATATGACAGTGTTGTTCTGGCACTATACAGCGACTTTATATGACAATGTTATCCTAGCACTGGGTAGTGGTATTATGCTCCTTTATCTGACATAGCACCATACAGTAGCATGGCACCATTATGTGGGCTGAAGACAGCAGGTGAGGGTGGTACAAGATGATTATGCAGGTGCATTTGTCCTTCACAATGAACTTATTATATGATCATTGAAAATTAACGATGCAGTACTATTTCTTTAATATTACATGTACACAGGGCTGCCATCAGTCATCTATTAACCATTTCAGGGCCCCATACAGCCAAATCAAATGGGGCCCCCACCAATTACTACCTATTTTTTAACATATCAGTGGGACCCTTTTTGATTAGGGCCCCTGACAGGAGTACTGCCCATACTGCTCTATTGGCACCCCCAAGTACAAACCACTAGGTAATTTAGGATTTATTTGAATCTATGGGGCCCATGCCGTACTTCCATAGTGCCTCCAATTTCTGAGTTTTTCAGAAATTTAGGAAAATTTTCTGTGGGTTTTCCCCCCTGTAACAGAATATTTCCCCTTTGAAGCATGGTGCCTGCTTTTACTGAACAAATTAAGTTATGTAGGTTAGATATCGGTTGAAACAACACTACAAATCTGCACTGTTTTGTTATACTTTTACATACACACTAAATTTTTCCTGATAAAACATTGTATTATAAACGCAATATTATATTCACAGCACACTACAAACTGGTATAATATACAGTACATTACACACCATAATAATACATACAGTATATGACTCTAAAATACACTATAATCCAAAATTATAGGCACAATATTAATACATCGTTTTTGCACACAATAACATGGTATTATATTATATTCACAATACAGCACACTGCATGGTACATTGTTACACACCATACAATACATAGTACATGACACACTATATAATACATCCAATACATTATTTACATACTACAATACCCAACCTTTTCCCCCTTCAGTGTTACCTTCTGGGATATTTTGGCGGTGTGCAGGAAACATAAGGCTACGTCTACACAGCAATGTTAAAATGTTCAAAATACTAAATCCGCCCAAAAACCTGTGCTGTGGAGATATAGCCTAACAACTCCTGGATGTTTTGGAAGAGTTGTTAAATTTGCTCTAAATGCATAAATGTTGCATAAACAGCAATTCCTAAGGTAATGTTCACACGGCTTATTTCAGAACGTATTTACGTCGGATTTCCGATCGTAAATACGTTCCGAAGTCAGTTGCAAATAAGTGTCACTAAGTGTGGCACGTGTTTGGCACTGATTTCCCGACGGATTCACAATCCCCATTCACATATGGGGTGAATCCGTCCAGAAATAAGTGGCATGCTAATTGTTTTTCCGGACGGATTGTGGCCGCAATCGGGCACGGAAATATGTGTCGTCTGAACGACAACACGTATTTCCCATTAAAATCAATGTAAAACGGCCCTGTTACTTATTTGTAACTGATTTCGCAACGGATTTACTATCGTAAATCCGTTGCGAAATAAGCCGTGTGAGCGAGCCCTAAGGCTATGTCTCCACTGCATCGGACAAAAAAACGGAACGAAAGCGGCCGCTTATTTTCCGATGCAGGACCGTGTTTTTTGTCAAGTTTTGTACAAAAAAAACACGGTTGTTTCTCGTTTTCTTGACGTCACCCATAGAATTGCATTGTATGGGAAGACGCCAAGAAAACTTAAAGTGCCGGCGTATTATATAATGTTGAATAATGCGCCGTTGCCGAAAGACGTGTAGAGAAAAGACGAGCTGTGGAGACCGCAGCTCGTCTTTTCTATTGCCGCCTATGGGGCTGCAGGAACGATCGTATCTTCGGCGCTTTTAAAAAACTAAAAGCGCCGAAAATACGATTGTATTCCTAAATCTATCAGCATAGGTTCAGCCAGACTGACCAGACATTCTGACATCAGATTTCAGTGAATCCTGCAGAAAATCAGGCCAGAAACAAAAATAAAATTCCTTAATTCATTCTGAATTGCACCTGCAAATGTCTTTACTTTGAACAGTAGTGACCTAATTCTGTCTCTCTTTACACAGCCTGGCCTACTTACACCTGAATGGTGCAAATGTTTTAAAAAATTCAGTCATTTGAGCAGGATCTGTATGCTGGTGACCTCAAAATCAGTTGTAAAGAACTGTCTTAACCTTGTTCGGGAGGGAACAGTGCAGGTCTTAGTTACCACTGTTTTCAAGTACTCTCAAGGGACACATTGCTGCTGAGCGCTACATCATAGCCGGTCCCTGAAGACTGCAGAACGTACTGTATACCCCCCACAGGCTGTGCTTATTGTCTGTTACCATGGAGATGCATAGTTCTGCATAGGAGCTGTATGAACAAAACAATCAGCCATTTTTTTTTAATCAAGACCAATTAGAAAGTTACAAATTAGATTTGATGCTTTGGTACAATTTAAAAAAAAGAAAAACTGAAGGTGTACCTGACGGGAGGTGACACATCAGACAATGCAGAAAGTTCTTATAGCCTTCAAGACACCTACTGTACAAAGACAAACATCTAAGAGAAGGGAGGACTGGAAAGTAAATTATGGTCTAATGCATCATTCTATATCTGAGTGATTACCATGCAGATAAATTGCGATCGGATGGACGGAGCCATGAATGCACGCTGCATTTCTTTTTTTTCGGCAGTTCAGCCAATAATGTCTGAGATTGCTGTCGGACTATCAGCTCTTGTTATTGATTTGCAGCTATAAACAGGTATAGCAGAGCTGCGTTAGTTAGATGTAATACGGGTGATTTAGAAGAACACATTTTAATATTAAAATAAATGACTTTTGTCTTTGCCTATTATCTGTCTGTAAACAAATTTAAATTCTTCTCTTAGGGCCTCATGTATGAAAACTGTCTAAAACTCACATTGTTTCCCATAGCAACCAATAAAAGCGCCCCTTTCATTTCATATAGTGCTCTGGGAAAATGAGAGGGTTGCTCTGATTGGTTGCTATGGCAACAAAGTGAGTTTTAGACCTAGTCCATTTTCATACATGTGGCCCTTAGTCTTTAAATAGAAATTAAAGACTAAATAGAATAACCATATGTCCTGTTACAATCTGGTCCCTCCATAATGATCCTAGGTATAATAACTACAAGATATTGTATGCTTTTTGCTTGATAAACTTAAGGCTGATCTGTGTAAAGGGCTTTTTATACAGTATGTCCTTTCTATACACAACAGACATGAGAACCCAATTCGGCAAGGAGCTCAAATAAGCCCTGCCTGACCCAACATGAAATGGGTATAGGCAAATGTGAATAAATGACCAGATAGATTGCTGTTCTGATTTTGCTTAATTTCGGAGTTAAAGCAGTTCTTATCTTCTTCTTGTTTACAGAAAGTATCTTAGATGTTGACCATCTCTCCCTGCTGTGTTTGATCAGCAGTACAGGAGCTTGTTTATGATTCTTACTAACAAACACTAACCCTTTAGAGTTATGTAGCCTTGTGCCCTGTTGTTAAAACCCCTGCATCACCAATGTCCCTCTAACAGGTTCAGTGAGGAATAGCAGCGATAAAATGTTAGTCACTGCAGTAGAACCACCCACAGCCTAAACAGGAAGTGGAAGCCTAAAACTGGCTGTAAAAAGAAGGCTATGTGAAACAGCCAGCTACAACAAAACCCTTTACGGACTTGGGCAAAAAAAATAGAAATGTGTCACATGGTCATAGTTGATCTATAGGACTGCGTGCCAATCAATATACATCAGAGTAAATAATTTGCAAATGTCAATTTATTTGTTGGTTTTTTTCAATCACCCCATGCTTCAGTTCGGCTTTGATTTTGAAAATTGCACTACAAAACTGTTCCATATGAGAACATGGAAATTACAGTAGCAGTGATTCAGTGTGATTTTGTGAGATACTGATAACACTTTATAGAGTATATATGTTAAAATTCTGGGCCACCTGTATGAATGGGGCTGCACCATTTTTTTGGCATGCTTTGAGCCAAACAAACTGTTGTAGCTCTGTTCTATAGATGTAAGAACCGTAATATGCCCAAACTTGACGCAATCTGCACCAGACACAACAGTTTTGAATGTGCCAAAGATGCAGGAGTCTGTCACACCACAGTCATACAATGAGCCAAAAAAGCATCAAAGTTTGTCATGAAATTGTCATACAAATTCATACCAGTTTCAAAGTGACATGGCTGAGACTACTTTTGGCGTAGAGCGAGACACATTTATTAAGCGCTGTGAGACACTTTCATACATACTGTCAGATCGTACACTGTTAAAAACAGAGGTATAACTGGCGAGTCAGTGGTTTATACATGTCCCCCTCTGAGTGCGGCACTGTTCTATAGATACCAACTCACCTGGGTAGAAGATTAGGTGTACAAAACCGTGAGGAATCACAATTACACAGAAAATATCCACAAGAAAAAAAAAAAAATTTTCCCGCAACTTCTTTAAATAAAAATCCCAAATTTTTTTAAACTTTAAAAACCAACAAGGGCTTAATCCACAAAAACCCAAAACAAAAGGGACAACGGAATGTGCACATGTAAATCAAGGGTTAATTTCTTGTCTGATCTCTAACGTTTTTTGTTGTACCCTGTTTGGTTATGTGAATTTGTGGTCCTTGTTTTGGGTTCCAAAAACCCTTTTAAAAAAAATTTGATTTTTAAATTTAAGAAGATTGCTGGAACAGAGTTTCTTTTTTTTTTCTGGTGGAGGTTTTTTTTAATGGTTTTGTCATTCCAAATTGATTTCTGTCTGACGTCACTTATGGTCCAATGTCACAAAGGTAACCCTAATGGACGGAAGTGACATTAAACAGAAGTGATGTCAAAGCCATAGTGATGCGGGACCAGAAGTACTGGTTAATGGATAATATATTCAAAACCAGTAACCATGACCAGTAGACTCATGGTAACAATGAGTTTTTTGGTGAAACTGAAAAAAAAAAAAAATGTTTGGATCTTTGTACTAACCCCTATATATTAAAAGAAGATTTACTATACAGAAAATCTGAGAATTCGGGCTAAAATGGCACCAGGCAATTGTAGTTCATACACCAGATTTATCATGTGTTTTCAAGTTATTTTTAAGACAAGGGGATATTTTCAAAAAGGTCTTTTTTTTACAGGTAAAATTTGACTAGACAGTCTTAAGTGTGCCACATTTATCAAGTGTTTTAAATCTGGTGAGTTGAACTGTTAGTCTAATTTGTACCCTCTTTAAGTTGGGTTACTTTGGTCAAAATTTTGGGGCAGTTCTGGCACATTTTTGTGCATGTAAGCCACAATCTTTTTTTGAAAACCCTTTCCCTTTTTTTGAAACCATGCCCCCCTTTTTGAAACCATGCCCCTTTTTTTGAAAAACACCCCCCGTGTCGGATGAGGCGCATGCGCCGAAATTTCTAAAAAACTAGTAAATGTGGCGGGGAAAAATTGGTTTTGGAAAAAATTGAGACAGAATTTTGGCCAAAAAGCCATCCTTTTTTCATATGCCATATCTTGATAGATGATACGGGGTCCCAACTCTGGGATGGAGAACCCTGACAAAATTTTTTTTTTCTTTGATAGACCTGGCCCAAAATGTATTGTAACCATGAAATATTTACTTTTCCCGCACAGCAGATGTTTGTGTTCCGTGACCTTGATCAGCTTTGGATCAGCAGTGATAAATTGTCTTATATCTAGAAAGGGATGTTGTAATGAGATAGCCCCCTTTTTGTCTAGAAACTTAGGGTCTGCTTGAGGGGAAGTGCATATCTTAAAAATCTGCGATTGTTTAGGGTCAAGAACAAATATAGGGAACACGATTTTTCCCCACCCATTGAACTTTTGGGGGGGCCTTTTCTTGAATGATTTAACTATGACAGCATAATTAGGGCATCTGGAAGATGTAATGAACTGTGCTGATACAATTTAAAGGTTAACAACCTGCCTTTCAGCTAGACTGTCTGCAGTAAAACTTCACATTAAAAGCTGCGATTTTAATGAGATATATGTTTTGTACCATATCACCTTTTGTGTTATTAATTTGCAGCACTGCTCTGCATATATACAGTTTGCAGAGATGAAAGGAATATGGGAACGAGGATTGTCTCTTTGTTTGATGGGGGGACATTTACATAAAGTGCTTTGGGAAAAGGTGATGATGATAATTAAAGCTGTATGAGTAAAAGTAAGAAATTTTAACAGTCTTAACGACTTCCTGCGGGATAACTGCTCAAATTTGTCACTAATTGGACATGATATGGAAATGTGAAGACTAATATTTGCTTTCCTTTTTACATAACGACTTAGTAATTACACTCCTGCAAAGAAATACTCTACTGTTTTCTCTATACACAGTTATAGACTTTTAGGAGCTGTGCAAACCTTAGATATGTACACATGTCATTACTGCCATAAATTACTATATCAGTACATCTTAAATATCTAAAACTTCAATTCATAGCATAGGGATCCCTCTTCCTTGGGAGCACCCACTTAAAGCCAGTGCAGAAATCCGACCTCCTAAAATTTGAATCCCTATTCACAGGACTTTTAAGCCCTGCCCACTGCCCATTCATAAGTGCCTACCTTGTTGGCACATTTGTGTAAGCCCCTTCCTATTTGAGAAAAATTCTGGGGACAATATAACGTAAAAAAGGATTGTTAGGAGGTGTATTGATTGAAGGGAAAGGGGAAAATTTAATATTTTATTTTCACTGCGAGTGTCTGGAATTTTCTTGGTGGTAACAGTTTGTGAAGGTGTAAACATATCCGCTTTCACATTAAGATATTATCACGATCGGCACGTTTGATGCTGGAGGTTGGATTCTGGCCTCTGCTCTGTCCAGCAAGACGATGGTTAATTCCAGCCTCTGATCTCTCTCCCTGGTGGAGCTCATTAATAAGTAGGCCCAGCTATAAAGCCCAAGCCCTGGCTTCAGTTGCTGCCTGAGATTTTCCTGGATATGTGGTTCCTGTATTTGCTCTGCTGGTTGCTTCCTGTTTTATTCGCTGACCACTTGGACTTTTGTTTTCTTTCAGTTTATTTGGATCTCGGTTCTCATTTTTCTGTTGCTGGACTGTTTTGCCCCTTGGATCCACCCTTTTAATTTTATGTTTCCTTTCTGGGATGGGTTGTTTTTATTTTTGTATGTTTACTTTTCACAATAAAGTCCTTTTTTGAAAGATACCTGAGAGATACTACTTATTTCCTTTGTTTGTTCCACATTTTTTTGCTCGATAGACCTCTTAACTTGAATGCAAGCTAAAACGGGTGACGTATAATTGACCCAAGGTTACATATAAATCTTGGGACAACAGCACACATCCTATCTTCTGGGTGAGTGCTAGTTTCAAAAACCCTTTATGCTAATGAGTTCCATAGACCATAGAGGAAGCAAATTCGTAGAGAGATGGCACGCCAGAGGGTGAAAGGAAATTTATTGAGAAATCAAAGGTTTAACCATCCCATTTCACAAATATTTCATTCTATTTCCCCACAAAAATGTCCGTTTGGCTCCTCTATTGCCACCTTGGCATCTGACTCTTCTGCGTAGCATTGGCCATTCTTATGTGTCTTTGCCTCCACTACCTACAATTTGTGATTAACAAAGGGCCAGAAACATTATCATGTTCTGACCACTTATGCTATGCTTTAATCATCTTGAAGAGTGGTCCCACTTTAATTCAAAGACTGTGATATATGATGTTTGGACCTTGAATTTCTCCCAATAAAATGAAAAAGCATTTTAATATCCTCTGGAGTGCAGCCTCTCCAAGTTGTTTTTGCCTGTAAAGTTAACCCAAGGTGTGCAGGTCAACCTCCATGGGCTGGTGGTGATATATCAAGGGACCAAACAGTGGCTATCTCATTGTTGGAGTTGGCACAACCTTAAGTTCACATTCATAGTTTATAGTAGCAGTTAGGCTAAATCTCTGCAGTTGTACAAGTGCTCTTCATTCTTGATACTACACTCCTGTGCGAGCAGTTCTCTGTGCTAGCAGCGGTCTCTGAAGATATTCTCAGTCTTATACACTGGTTTTTGTCTCCTGTGTCAGTACTTCTGGCCCATGTTTCTGTCACTCTTCTACCACTGCCTGCTCTCAGAGGTAGCTGTCTCAAAGTCACCAATAGGAATCACGTGATGCCCTTGCATCCACACCTTACACTCATAAAACAGTCTGTTGTGGGCCAGCACCATACTTGGCTTGCTGTTGCATATACTTGTGTGCCAGTATCTGCTCGTTGCAGTCGAGAAAATATTCAAATCTCTTATCCTAGCACAACACCTCTATGCTAGTACGGGGAACCACAATTTGTTCACATAACCAGTCACCAAGAGTGAAAGTCCTCACTGTCATGCTGAAACACTGCACAGAAACTGCAGCAAATGTACAATAACATAAAAGTTAATTTTATGTTACATTTTCACACTAACAATACTATACGATGTCTCCCGTAACAAATGGCAATATGGTCGAGCACATAACATGATATTTGTATTCCTCAGTCCCATGTTTCTCTCAAACTGCTTTAAGGGAGCGTTCACACGGCAGTGGACAAATACTGGTCGGTTTACCCGGCCGGTATTTGTCCGGTTTTGCGGCCGTCCCCACGGCTACGGGGGTGGGGGGGGGGCGGCTTTTCTCCGCGATGAGCAGAGAAGAGCCCTCCCCCCTCCCATTGAGGTGTTCATATTCCGTCCGGAAACCAGACGGAAGAATGAACATGCTCAATGTCTTTTGAGCGGCCCGCGGGTGGAAAAACCGCCGGGCGGAAAACCCATGCAGTGGGGACTGCTGCACGGGTTTTCCATAGAGCACCATTGTGCTCATTTTCGGCCGGTTTTTCAAGCGGTCCGGAAAACCGCAAACCGGCTAAAAAACTGGCCGAAAACCCTTGCCGCGGGGACATGGCCTAAGAAAGAGCAACACACAGTCTTGTTGGAGTTCCTGCATAATTCTTTATATTCTTAGTTTTCGTCCTACTTGCAAATTGCTTACTTCTTTAGTGTTAATGTCAATTGTTTGTTATATAAATATCACGATCATCTACCTTTTATGTTGTATATTTGTCATGTTATTAGGTATGTTCTTGATTCCTGTTGCTGCTATGTTGGGCCAAGGAATTTGGTGGTGTTCCCATGCCCTGCCATTTGTTTCTCTGCTGTAAAAAAGCAAAAGGAGGAGTTAACAACATTGGCATAGACCCAGGAATAACATGGTATTGACATGGATTAAAGGGGTCTTCTAACTACAAAGATTATCTTTCAAAATGTAGGGAACAGTAAATCAAGACTTTTACCTAATACATTGGGCGACATGTATGAACAGGACTGCGGAAGTCTTCTTGTGTGCTTTTAGCCAAAAAAACTGTCAAAGCCCTGCTCTATAGATGTATGAACAGTCATATGCCAAAACTTGGCACATTCTGTGCCAGACACAACACTTTCAAATCCACCAATTATGCACCAAAAATATACAATGCAAGGCATACCACACGGCAGATTTGTGAACCCACATACGACAATTTCATACATCCGGGCATATTCTACTCTAAGAAACAGCCATTTAGAACTGGCGAGTTGGTGCCAAGTTCATACATGTCGCCCATTGTTCTTTTGATATTGCCCTTGTCAGGAAATACGGGAGATTTTATCTGCTCTGAGTGCAAACATGTCTATAGGTTATCGTCCATATCTCCCTTCCTGATTAGACAAAGAGCAGGAAGTGACATTACCCTGCTCGTACAGAGCTGAGTCCTTATCTCTAACAAGATTAGATTGTTTTCCTTTGACATGCACTTTTTTTCACTCCTTGGAGCTATGTAGCTTTGTTTAACTACAGATTAAATCTTCTACACTTATGTAACAGTAATGATCAGCTAGTTATATTGAAATTAAATATGCTAAATAATGCTATAGAACCACCCAAAGGCTGACCAGGCAGTGTGAGTCTGAAGCTGTCTATGTCTCTGTGAAACACCATGGTGAAAAAACCCCTGACGTGATGCCTAGTGCTGTGCCACAACACTGAATGGAGATGATGAGAGAAGCAAATAAAAGGATTGGTTTGGTGCCAAGGGGCTGAGCGCAGATAATGTGCTTGTCGAGCCAAGTTGACCTGAATTTGGTCTGTGAGTTTCAGTAAGCCTGATTCCTGATTACGGAAGGAGCACTGATGAACAGTAGGTCTATGAGGAATTACAGTTAGAGGGGCTGAAGCAGTTTGACAATTGCAGAGAGGGAGTGGGCTGGAGAACAAAGTTGGTGATGTGAGGCCTGGGGAAGCACATTTGTCAGCTCATTATGAATTGCGTAAACATTGGTCAGGTTCTCCAGAGTATAAGGGTTTCTAGCTCAGTGTGGAAATAGTGTGTATTTACTAGAAACCATGTCAAAGAGGTGTAGGTAAGTTATTGGTTAGTTGTGTAAAGTACTGAAGAGCAGTCTAAAGTTAATATTGTAGTTTAGGTTATTATGAAGACTGCTTGTCCTGTCCCTTGGAAATTACCAGTGACCTAACAGAGAATTTAAGTGATTATACACTCAAGATAATTAGAGTGCTCTGCACTTAACTGACAGTGTCACATAAAGTGAACTGCAAGCACCAAGCTTGAGTGCCTGGCATGAAAGCTGTAATTGCCAAGTATATTGTGCCTCTGTTAGAATACAAAATTTACTTTTTCCACCTAACTCACTTCATTCAGTAACTGTTTCTTTGAAGGGGAACCACTCACAGACCATCTCTTACAAGCTGCTCACTGAGGGTTAGAGAAGCTAGCTCTCTGGTTACTATCTGATTATCCTACTTCATTCTAAAAAGTAGCTATCAAAATGGGGAGAATTATTTTAAGTGCCATCCGATCTCCCTTAGTCCAATTAATTCTGGTAACACAAATTCTTTGGTAAACAGTCAAATTCTGTATAATTTTTGAGACATGAATAGAATAGAAAATGTCAAGTAACTCAAAAGCAGTACAAGTTAAAAGGGTTGTTTTGTAAAGCCTAATAAAACATATGAACATAGGGAAATTAGGTTCCCTGCATAAGGCCCCTGACTATGACCCACAGCCAATTAAATTTCCCCTGAAACCTCCCATCAAGTGGAGATTAGTGACCACACTTAGCAGCTGATTACTGGGGTGGATTATTTTTAACGTGTTTTCCAGATGGGACAATCTCTATTAGTGTCATCTGATCTACCACAATGCACTTCAATAGAATTTTGAATATAGGTGTAGTTGTGACTGAAGAAAAAGAATCGGTGTAAAACAGTGTAAGTCAGTACGACAGAAGTGAGAATTAGGGATGAGTGATATTATCGCCAAAAGTTGAAATCGGCACGGTTTTTAGGCTTATCGGAAATTTCCGATCACGCGATAGTTTAGGTGACAATCTTACAGATAATCTATTACTATCGCGCCATTTTCAGCGTTTCCTGTCATTTTGGCAGCCAGCCAATAAGCTCCAAGGATAGAGGGGGGTGAGGAGGATGTACAATTTCACCACTTTGCGGTGTATGGATCTCATTGGCTGCAAAAAATCACGTGACCTCGTTTTATCTATGCAACTGCATTTCCTGTTTGAGCTCATACTCTGTCTATCACACTTCACAGCAGGACGTGTCTCTCTGCGTTTAAACCAATAGCTGTTCTAACAGCTCTGATAGATAGTCTCTTCTAATACAAGAAACCATCCATCTACCTACAGCTTAGAATAGAGTTAGATTAGAGAATTTTACTTCTTATTTAGTTAGAGAAAGTTTTATGGATATCTACTAGTGTGTGCAGCTACGGGGGGGGGGGGGGGGGAAAAAGAATTGTTTTTAACCATTTTTTTGGTCAGCAGACCTGTGATAGGAGTTGAAATTGCCCCTGGGTTTTAAGTTCTATTGCAATCACTGCGGTGGGGGGGTGGAGGGGCGGCAGGAGGAGAGGCATTTGAAAGGAAGATATTTTGCAGCTCAGTGTGTTCTGTGATCTTCAATTGAAAAAGCATTGTTTTTTACCACTTTTTTGGCCACCAGACCTCTGGTAGGAGTTGAAATTGTCCCTGTTTTTTCAGTTCTAATGCAATCACTGCGTGTCAGTGTTCCCAAAAACCTATAACTTTTAAATAGTTTTATTGCAGTCCATGCGTCTGTTTGGCGCAAAGAGCTCAGTTGTACGCATATTGTGTTATACATATTTGATAGTAAATTACGCCTGTAGTCAGTGGTGCGAAGGCCACCATATTAATCCATATAAAATTTAAATAATTTAAATACTCTTATTGCAGTCCATGCTTCTGTTTGGCGCAAAGATCTCAGTTGTACTCATATTGTGTTAAACATAATTGATAGTAAAATAGTCTTGTAGTCAGTGGTGCGAAGGCCGCCATATTAATCCATTTAAAATTTTAATACTCTTATTGCAGCCCATGCGTCTGTTTGGTGCAAAGAGCTCAGTTGTACGAATATTGTGTTATACATATTTGATAGCAAATTATGCCTGTAGTCAGTGGTGCGAAGGCCGCCATATTAATCCATATAACTTTTTAATACTTCTATTTCACTCACTGCGTCTCAGTTTGGCGCTAATCGTGCATTTGTACGATAGTTTGTTGAAAACTATCAATTGCTAGTCCTACTGGGCAGTTTTAAATCTCAGGGACTGAAGGAAGAACACTGTTTATTTTGTGTTACGCTTCTTCCACCAGACCGCATTTCACAGATATTTGATAGAAACAATTCTGTTTCTAATCCTAGTTGGATGTTGAAAATTAGAGGGATTTAAAAATGACTGTGATTTGCCGTCTTTCAATAAGAGACTGTCAAAAACTCTTCCATATTTTTTAAATTTATCTTCTGAACAGGAGCGAACTGCAGGTGAAGCCAGCAAAGAGGGTGTAGGACATGGAGGTAGAGGTACGAGAGAAGGTGCTCCTTCCAGTGCTGGCGACAACACGCAAGCCAGCGAATCGTCGGTTGCAGGACCATCAGGCCTGTCATTGATGGGTCGGTGCCCTGTGAATCTCCGTAACGAACAGCGTCACCAATCTGTTCTTCAGTGGTTAATGCAACCTGCATCCAGCAGTCTTACCTCCTCGTCCTCCCAGTCACGGCCACAAATGTCAATGTCCAGTTCAACTAAAATGGTGGTTCAAAGACTCCTTTTTCCGGCAATTTTTAATCTATGGGTGAAGCGGGTTTTGGGGTCATGCTGCGGTCCAGGACAGGTATAGTGAATGTCCGGTTCCACTAAAATGGTGGTTCAAAGACTCCTTTTTCCGGCACTTTTTAATCTGTGGGTCATGCAGGTTTTGGGGTCATGCTGCGGTAAAAGACAGGCATAGTCAATGTCCTGTTCAACTAAAATGGTGGTTCAAAGACTCCTTTTTCAGGCACTTTTTAATCTGTGGGTCATGTAGATTTAAGGGTCATGCTGCGTTCCAGGACAGGGATATTCAATGTCCAATTCAAGTAAAATGATGGTTCAAATCATACTGCCTTCTGGCACTTTTAATTTGTGGGTCATGCAGGTTTAAGGGTCATGCTGTGGGTACAGGACAGGGATAGTGAATAGTCTGACTTTTTTCTGTGACTCTTGTTTGCCTAATTGTCTTGCTTAAGATGTGGGCACGTATCCATTTTACTGTTGTGGATGTTAATTCCAGCTTCTCCACCCCTGTTTGGGTGTAAGAATGAAGCTGTTGTTCCTCTCCCATAGACTTTAATGGTCATCGGCGATAATCTGTTATCGACTATTGTCTTGATAATTATCGATGTCGACTATCAACTCGATAACAATAGTTGACACAATCGCTCATCACTAGTGAGAATATTTATAAATATATGAAGCATGTTATGTAGATTTAAGAATTGTTCAAAAGCCCAATTTTCCTTTAAGCTATACTTTTAATAACTGGAATATCTAGCATCTGTGCATCAAGAGACAACAGCTTTTTAGATAAATGAGCACTTCAATATGAAATCGTACTTCCCTTGGCTGACCTCTCGTCATTTAATACAATCACAATAGCTTGAGACAAATGGTTATGCATTTTTGGCCCGGAGCCAACACTAGCGGAAAACACTCCAGTGCTGAACTTTATGCATGTAGAAAAAATTGACAATTATTTTTGTTTCTAAAAACCAAATATTCCCTTATTTATTGCCCTTATTTCAATAAAAGTATCACTTAAGACAACTCCTAGACCAGAAAGGCTTCTGTTTGTTAAAAATGACAGCATCTATATATGCTACTAACACCGGTACTAGATGATTCCGGGAGAGGCGCCAGCTCCTCAATTTCCAACCAGTTTAAGTTTGTGCCAAGTTTATACCTCAGACAAGAAGCAGCTAAAAGGTAATTTCTATGATGTCACAGTTAAAGGGGCTGCGACACCATTAACATCATATTCACTGGATCGGTCACACAAAATTAATGCTTGCCATTAATAAGTCACATAGAGTTTTGGCATTTGCTTGCATAGAATGGTGCCACCTAGTGTCAATAGTGTGAAGCAGTCTGCACCTGTTGAGTGCTGGGGGTCACACCTGTTCAATTGTTTTCAGCATCATGATTTACTGTTCTTTATTCTACAGCCAACATAGCTTTCATCTCTGAATCTTGCTTGGTTTCTAAGGTAATCCATACTGTGGATATCACACAGTATATGCCTTCACTACTACAAATTCCACATTTCCTATCTGCAGGAAAAGTAAGAAGGAACTACGTTGTCACCTGCCATTGAGAAGAGAAGAAGAGTTGACCGATTCTGCTCAGAGCCGCACCCATCAGAACTCATTAGCAGCATTTAGTTTAAGATATTAAGCAAAAAACAGCTGAGAGAGGTCTTTTCATGCTATAAATACTGCAAATTTACAGTGCAGACATTTTTTTTGGGGGGGGAGGGGTAAAGGAAAGGATCTGTGTTGTAGTCTCTGCTCACTGTGTCAGTGGTCACCTTTACCAATTCTCCCTTACCTTTCATGGCTGACACGAGGGGATATACACTGAGAACATGTGTTTTCCTCCAGGACACATGCTCTCCTGCCCTGATGGTGGTTGAGGTGTCCTTGGTGTTCAGTGCAGAAAGAGGATGGGAGGTAAGGATGGAGGGGAAGGTAGGTAGGCTTTATTAGCCACATTTTTACTTAACATCGAAAACATGTGGTTTCATCATCCACATTTTAACTCTACATAGAAGACTTCTACAAATCTCACTTGTTTTTCATAGTGACAGCTGTATAGTACAGACTGATCAGTTCTGGATTAGGCCTGGGGCTAGCTAACCCAGTCAATTGTTGTGTGGCCCTGGGAAGCTTCTTCTTACATACAAACACACACTCCAACTTCTGACTTTCAGGTCATTCAAGATGAGTGGGCTCGTTTCTCCTCAATATTTCCCTCTATCCACATTTGTTGCTGTACCCAAGAAAAGCCTTCCAATAACCTGGTTCTGGTCTGTGAGACCCTAAATTTGATGGACAGCCTTAGCCGGCAGTCACCTCCAGTATAATTGCAGGGAAACTGTAATGAACAACTACTTACTCTCCCACTAATTGCCTGGCCCCTGAAATGAGGTCTGCTTATATGGACTGCTGACTACTCGCCTGTTTCCTGCAACCTAGTTCATCACTCCTGCATAGGCTGTCACTTTTTTCTCAGTTTAACCCTCAAAATACTGTTACAATGCAATGACACAGCAAAATACATTCATAGAATAGGTGAGAATAGGAGGTGCTGTCTGCCTCCAGCTTTATAATAATTTGGTTGCTTTTCATTGTATCCCCATGCTCAGATGTTAGAAAAAAAAGCCTGTTGACCCTGTCCTCAGTACATAGCACAGAACATAGTGACTGTGTCTAATTTTAAGTTTTATATTATGTTTACAATACATCTACAACATCTTAATGACTACAATTTTATGCATATCGTTGAAAGGCTTTAACAGAGGGGCAGAGGTGGGCCCATTATCAATTGAAAGGATTTTGGTTTTGTTTTTCAGAAGTACCCTACAGCAATTTTCTCCTACTTTTTCTATATACAGATGCAGCACAATTTAGTTTGATTGTGATATCATGGCTTTTCGTGTTTTCTGCTCTGATCTCAAAACAAAAGCCATTGAATTATCTGTCATGTTTAGTTTTGCTATATCTGGCATAGCAACCACATCAGGTAAAGGAACAGTGCACTGCAATCTCAGCCAGGGTTAAACAGCCCAGTGTAATGATCAGCTACTACTTGCTGCCTATGAATCGAACTCATACCCCCTTACTGACATTATGACGTACCAGTACATCAGATGTTGGCAAGGGGGGTTAATGTATTTTCCTTTATAATGGCTAAAATAAACCACACTATCAACACAAGAAATAATATAATAATAATAAGTGAAACATGAAAATAACTAATAATATGATCAGTAACAAGTGTGCACTCGGGAACAAGTGTATGCTACCATTAACCAAGGATCAATATATTCCATAATACCACAGTACAATGACCATATAGTGGTCATAGTGGTCAGATAGCAGTTCATGATGCCATCAGCCTGCACACCACACAAGGGAATACAGCACTGATTCAACACAGAGGCAAAAAAACAACAACGACATCCTGGAACTCAAGGGTGACGTCTTCTCTGATTGTAGTTGTTCACTTTTCCTTTTCTGCCCAATACCTTCCAGATCGTCAAGATGACTTTCTCCAGCCTCGACTAGTCTCAGCTGAATTTGCCACACTGACATTTTAGACTCTTCACTTTTCCAAGACCTTTCCTATCTCTTTATAACTTCCCATACATAATGCCCCAGACAGACATAGTGCCCACTATGGAACTTACGCCCCAGATGGCAATAGTGGCTCTCTGCTACTATTTTTTCCTCCACATTATTAATGACCCTTTTTTTCTCTTAGTAATAACGCCCTCGTTGGCCCACTAAGTGATAATGTCCCTTTTGTACCCACTGCTCAGTAATAGTGCTCCCCCTTCTCAGTAATAATTTCCATTTGTGCTTCTACTTTGTCCCTTTTGTGCCCACACTTACTTATAAAGCCCCCTTCTGTGACCTTTGTCTGTAATACTCTCCCCTCTGTGCCTTAAAGGGGTTTTGCCAGGACCCGAGTTACTTACCTCCTTATCAGCACAAAGTAGAATATAAACAAATCATGCTGAGTCATGAACACTGCAGGGGGGAGGGGAGGGGTGAGCAAGGAGTGGGGAATAAGGGAGCGTCTCACAACTTAACCCCAAATAATAACATTACAACAGTGGATTATCTATACAGCAGACACAGGTTTCATACACTGCACTTTCTCCCAGTCCCTTGAAAGCTCATTCATTTTCCCTATCATCAGATAAGAAGTGTTTCATGCAAGCGTGGCCAGATCAGCTCCAGTCAGCTCTCCTGGTCGTGTCTAATGCAAACTTTCAGGTAACTAAGTTGGACTGAGAAATGCTGTAGCTCTCAGAGGCTTCACTTTTTGTAATCACATATATTTAGAAAAGTGATTAAAAACCCATTTTGGAGGATCCCACGTCAACATTACATCGTGGCAAAACCCCTTTAACTTAGTAATTGTGTCCGCTTTCTGCCTTTTCTCTGTAGTACTGCACTCTTTTCTCTAACAGTGCCCTCTCTGTGCTCCCTTCTGTCTAGTAATGCCTCCCTCTTTGCCCCCCTTCTCCTCTGACAGTGTCCCTAAAGAAATAAGAGTTCTACTCACCTAATCCAATTTCACATGATTTATTTCTGGGGCTTCTGGTTTGTGCTGTCCTCTCATAGGCTGCAAGCTGGTTAAAACAGCACAGATCTGGTGCACGTGAGGAGGTCACAGCAACGCAATGTTGTGATGTCTTTAGTGCACATCCAGTGTCTTGTAGGGCACAGGACTGAACCAGCCTGTGGCCCATCAGAGGAAATGGCAGGATAGTAGATCAGTGGATCTATGCTCCATCAGAGTTTTCAACTATATCCACGCCCTATGGACATAGCTACATTGATACAAATAAAACAGTTGGTTAATATCCCCACCAGGCAACAAGAAAATCCAGGGCATGGTCTCTGGTTGCCTAGTATAGCTCTTGCCACAAAACTCCGACACAGGGAGCCTACTAGGAATCTGTCCAGTAAGGGAGATGGCCAGCCCTAGCCAACACTGAAGTATAAGGGAACCCATAAGAAAATGCTAGTATTATAAATAGCACATGGTAGGGGCCTGTTAGGTACTCCACATTATGCCTCTGCTAAGTCAGTAAGTAAGTAAGACCCATGATCTGAAAGCCCAGGGAACATGATCACTCCATCTAATGCATTCCTGCATTGGCAATGCATCAGTCTAAAGAATCAGCAGAATTGGTCAGTTGCATGTACTGCATCTAATAAAAGTTGTATAATGTAAACTAAGTGACAAGTCATCAAGCCCCAGTCTCAATATAAACTAGCGAAGATGGAGAACATACACCTTATATAGACAGATATACAGGTATAATAACTGCATGGAGTGGCTCCTCTGGAGGCAGAAACATATGTTTAAACTAGAGATCTGATTTATGCTTGTTAGTTAAGTGGGGAAACAATGGAACAATTGATTCAAGGACCATTAAATCTAAACTCCATGCTGGCTCCTATAAATAAGCAGCTAATAACACAGAAAAATCATCCAGCATCATCCCAATATGCAATGATTTATCTGCAGCCATAATGCTTTAATTCCATCAGACAGCTTAGAGAATGACTTCAGTGTCACCTCAGCCAGGGAAGCCAGTGACATTTATACAATGAAACCCCTTGTTATATCAAAGGGTAAAAGATTTTAGATAGTTGAAGCATATTGTGCAATTTAGAAATAAACCTCTATATGTACTGCCAGCTTCATGTTACGATGGGTGAAATTTAGGGCAAAATCCACCCATGTCAGGACTATGTTGCAATTTAAAGTACTGACCACTAGTGGCTGCTGTTTTACTCTGAAGTATTTTGGCTGCATCTTTACCCTTGACCAATGGGGGTAACTATTTTGCCCTTAAACCATGGCCTTTAAAATGACGACCAATGTTGTTGTTAATGGCAGTCATCTTTCTTCCTTTACGGGCTTACTTAAAGGGAACCTGTCACAGTGATCATGCTTTTCACCTGCAGGCAGCATATTATAGAGCAAAAGGAGATGAGCAGATAGAGAAATAGTTTTGTAGGGAAAAATTCTAAAGAACTGTTTATTTAATTTACTGCCTGTTCTGGGTTACGGATTCCAGTGGGCAGTCTTATCAGTGATTGACAGCCTTCCTGGTATGAGTGTATATAGAGAGATGGCTGTCAATCACTGATCTATTAAAATATAATATAATTTATCCCGTACGCTAAACACCGTAGAAGAAAAAAAATTCCAAGTGCCAAAATTGTGGTCTTTTGTCATTTCAGGTCCCCTAAAAATTGGAATCAAAGTGATAAAAAAAGTTGCATCTATCCCAAAATAGAACTAATAAAAATTACACTTCAGGCCCCCACTCAGGTCTGTAGGTGGAAGTGCAAAAAAGTTATTGGTCGCAGAAAATGGCACTGCTGCACAAATTTTAAAAATAGAAAATGTTTGAATTTTTTATAGTACTATAACATAACGGAAACCCTAGCTGTTTGGTGCTGCTGGAATTGTATCAACCTGCAGAATACAGTGAATGGCGTAAATAAAAAACAGCAAACATGGCACAAGAATACTTTTTTCACATTTTGCCCCTTTTTGGTTTCCCTGTATATTCTATGGTGCGGTAAATGACACCATTAGAAAGTACATCTTGTCCTGCAAAATAAAAGCCCTCATATGTCTGTGTAGATAGAAAAGTAATAAAGTTATGGCTCTTGGAAGGTGAGGAGGAAAAAACGGTTGGTCCTTGAGGGGTTAAATTTCTGCTAACTTTGATTGAGTCCCGGAGGTGGTCTTATCAGTGATTGACAGATATCTCTATCTCTGTATGCACATTTATACAAGTAAGGCTGTCAGTCACTAATAAGTCCGGCTATCAGGCTATGTCTACACTGCACAGCTTTTAGGATTTTAAAAGTGCAGAAAATACGATCGTTTGTCAGCCCCATAGATTACAATAGAAAACCGAGCTGTGTCTCCACAGCTCGTCTTTTCTACGATCGTCTTTCAACGGCGGCGTGTTATGCAACATATTGTATAAGACACTTTCAGTTTTTTCGCTGTCTTCCCATACAATACAATTGTATGTCGGATGTAAAAAAAACGAGAAGCGACCACGGTTTATTTCACAAGACATGACAAAAACCGTGGTCCTGCATCGGAATACAAATGCCTGCTTTCGGACTTTTTTTGGTCCGATGCAGTGGAGACATAGCCTTATTCAAAAATACCGTATATACTCGAGTATAAGCTGAATTTTTCAGCACAAAAAATGTGCTGAAAAATCCCCCCTCGGCTTATACTCGAGTCACTGTCTGCGCTCGGGCGCTGCGATGGCCCGGGCGCCGACAGAGACGCTTCAGTTATATGCCTCAGGGAGCGCATATAACGAACGCCGAGTACCACCGACTGTGTCCAGGCACTACGATGGCCCGGGCGCTGTCGGCTATCTCTTCACTTGTATGCGACTCCTCCAGAGCAGTGGCCTCCGGGCTTCTGCGGCCGTCTGGAGTTTCCGGCACAGGCAGTATGTGTCATCACGCTGCGTGCGCAGCCTGATGACGTCACGCGCCTGTGCCGAGAAGACCGAGGACAGCGCGCGGGAGGCCGGACAGCGAGGAGGCGGAGCGGCGAGGGAGACGGAGCAGCGGGGAGCCATGTAAGTGGTTTTTTTTTTGTTTTAAAATGCTGCCTATGCCTGCCTATACCGCCTAGCGGGGCCTATACCTGGCTATAACAACCTATACCTACCTATAACCTACCTAGGGGGACTATACCTGCCTATAACCTACCTAGGGGACTATACCTGCCTATAACCTACCTAGGGGGACTATGCCTGCCTATAACCTACCTAGGGGACTATACCTGCCTATAACCTACCTAGGGGTACTATGCCTGCCTATAACCTACCTAGGGGGACTATACCTACCTATAACCTACCTAGGGGACTATACCTACCTATAACCTACTAGGGGGACTATTTAAACCCCCT